>BQNB010046229.1:0-43831 GCA_026074375.1 Tanacetum coccineum | reverse complement strand
GTCTTTCGAGCTAGACTTTTGTCTTGTATCTTCGAGTGACCGAAGCTTCTTTGTTCGGGTCTATTTATGTGATCCTAACAGAGAATAAGCTAAAATTTAAGCTACACTACTCTTATACTACACTACACTTGATATCCAATGTGTGTGACTAAGCCTCCTTTTATAGTTGAGGAGAGAAGGATCCAGAAGCAAAAGGAGCGTCTTCAAGCTCTAATCCAAGCCCTTGATTCATATCCAATCTTCAATCCACCCTTAGATCAACACCACGTCTCATTAGCCAATAAAAACCTTTAGGGATTGCCAGCCGTGACCATGTGTGTGCAGAACGTGTCAGGCGGGCTGTCTGAGAAGGGTACGTGAGTGGGGAGTGACGGATTTACTAACCCTGTGTAAATTGGTTTGGTGAAATTATTGATGGGGAAAGGAAGAAGATACATAGTAACTCATTTTATCATTTTGACCACGTTATTCTTGGTTTGACTTTGAAACAAATATGGATTGTTGGGCTTTTATTTCTCTTTGGGCTTGGACTGTCTATGGATAAGGATTAATGGACTTGACATGTATAAGGCTTAGGTTTATGCTTAATGTTTTATCATTTGTTAATGGGTTGACCCGACCCATGAAACGGGTACGGTGTTGGCCCATTAAAAATGAACACGCCTTCGGCTTTGTTTTTCTCACGCTCTTCCAATCCCGTGCTCGGTTTTGTCTAATTTGGCTTCGTTTTTGTCCATTTTTTATATATCTGTTACATGCAAGACACAATTTACAATACAAACATATACAATGTATTTTTCATGTATTTTTGGTCATTTAAGCTTATTTTAATGAAGAAAAATGATATGTGATTAAACACATATCAATATCAATAATCTCGGATTGAGATGTCAATAGATAAAGTGTGTATCTTCATGAAAAATGAGACAAGTATCTTTTAAGAGAAATTTGAATGGCTGAGAAGGGTTGTGCATTGCATCACTGGGTCCATGATGACTTTCTTCAATACCATATGTCATCTTTGTGATTCTAATAGATTATGTATTAACCCGATTTCTATCTAAAGTTGTGTAGAGGGCTTCTTTCTTTTCACCCTTTATCCATACATTTTTTTTTCATTCTTCAACCCCTTTAATGTTTACCAAGACGTCATTACTAACACCTTGTTGTGATTGTTCTAGTTTTAGCTCATGCCTTAGTCAACATTATTCCCTTTTACTCATTCATCTCCAAATCATACCTAAGGACTGCTATTTCTATCTATGAAGTGTCTTTGGATAGATCCCTCCGGTTCTGGTTGGATCATAGGACTATACCTAACCTTAACTACCTTATGACTTCAGAATCGTTGCGAGTTAGTTGGTTATTGGGTATAAGATTGAAACCATCAAACCTTTGAAAAGCAATCAAAGTGTTTGATATAAATCAAAATGTTTAACACTTTGAGAGTTTCTTTCTTTTGAAATGCCCCCTACACATATGCATCGATATTTAAAATTATTTTACACAAGGAGGAAAGAGTTAATTATGTGCACTTAAACTCTTGAGTCTTATAGATCATATTACTTTTTCATTGATCACATTTTAATCACATTTTCTCCCTCTATGGAAACAATCTCTTAGTATTTTCATACCAATTGATTAAAATTTGAGACATGCAAAAGTTTCATGGGGAGAAAAATGTTAACATAGCATGAATGTGGAATATTATCCTGTGGTGCTCTTCCTCAATTCTACGTATGACACCACATGTATGACATTAAGATAATATGGTTTTGATGTTTTAAATTTTATGTGAAATTGAGATTGAGCCACTTTTATATGTTTTAACAGAATGAGTGTTTTAATATTTTAGATATTTAACATCTTTCATTTGTTTAAACATTTTGAAATGTTTTAGACACACAAAGTAGACATGTGAGAATGTGTCTAACAGCATTAAAACTTGGTTTTAAAATCTCTCCCTCAAAAATTGATCCACTTATAACAAATGATTTGACTTTTGAAAGTTTTATGAGAAGGGAGTGTTGAACACACAATTTTGAAAGATTTTGAAAAACCTTTTGAAAAATTATTGAAAAATTGTGTTCAACTGTCTTTAAAACCAATGTTACTTGAGCTTTAAAGACTTTGAATGTTTTGAATTGACGTTTTATGTCAGTTCAAGTTTGAGAAGTTGTTATCTTCTCGTTGAGAGGATAAATGTACATGTTTGCACACTTTCCTTTATTTGGAGAACGAGTCCTAAGCTGATATTTACTTAGAAGTTGTGTGTCTCGAGCAAGAAAATTTTGAAAGAGTGCACAGGACGAAGAAGATTTCTCTTTATTTTAAGATAAAGTGCACTCAAGCATACACTTTTCTTTTCTTTAAAGCTGGGTTGTGTACTGAAGTATACACAAGCCATTGAAAAAAAATTAGAAATGACATGTTTTGAAAACATTTAAACTCTTGTTCGAACATCATTTACACACCCGTGTCAATGCGAATCGACATTTCTTGGTATGTAGATGATATCGATGCCAAGAGACATGTCGAGAGGATTTTTTTGGTATTTTAAAAAAATTTTGATTTTGAATGTTTCTATTTTTGTATTTTCCTTTTGGAATTTTATATTTTTCTATTTTTTTCAAAAATATTTTCTAAAATAATTAAAAATTGAATGTTTATACACAGAAGATGATGATAAAATATTTACATTAGATGAACCCTGTGAAGAAATAGGTTCGAAAGCTATTGAAGTACCTGCACTCAAAAAAGAAGAATTTGCACATATAACAATGTTAGGAGAACATGTTTCCTTTCCTAATGGTAATGCACTATCATTTATGTTGAGGCAAGTTTCAACCGTCTTTCCCATGGGAATCCACCTATGACAAACAAACGCAAAGATTCTACCCATTGGTTTCCATGTAAAACTAAATCTAGGAGGCGTTGTTTTCAAATACACAGCGAAAGACTTAATTGGGGAAAACTTGTATCCTGTAAAGATCCGTCTTTCAGGTTTCTTAGCATTACTTTTCTTTTCTACGGGTATGTATCTATTTGATGTCTTATGGGATTGTTTCTTACCCCAAGAATTTACCTCTTTTAGGAGCTTTGTTATACAAGCATCATGATCTGCATTAAAGACACATTTCTGACATGTCAAGCAAACAAAGCGTTTGGAGTCCGAAAAAGAATTAGAATTCCTAGAGTGTTCTGCTTGTGGCACATCAGTTTTCATTACATAACTACTCTTATGTGTAGGCCAATTATGAGTCATTTGATTCGTGCTCCTAGGTTTTGGTTTGCTACCATTCACAGTGTTTTGTAATCTAGCAGAAGGCATCACACTAGTTTTTGAATTTCTATCTCTTTCTTGTGTCTTTTTCTTAGCTTCCTCTTGGTAGTGATTATGAACCATGTCATTAGAACTAAATCTTGGCATGTTCTTAAAGCTATTCCTAGATTCGCTTGATGCAATCACATGATGAGGTTTTGCAAAAGCCTATTCTCTTACTTTAGGAAAATAATGAGGAGTGACTAGTTTTGACAAATTGTTCTTCGCATCAACTTGGGAGGCAGACCGTGGATTTGCAAAATTAGGTCGTTCAGATTTAAACGTATTTGGTCGTCTAACAACTGATTGGTTTCTTAGTGGTTGTAAAGACGGTTTCCCTAAGATTGATGGTTTTGCAAATGTAGTATCCACACTATTACCTTTTGACTTTCTTAATTCGTTTTTCAAAACTACAGTTGCAAACACCTTTTCCTGAATCTGAGCTTTTAAATGCTTATTTTCCTCAAGTTATTTAGCAACTTTACATTCTAATTCGATGTTAATTGATTTAATTACATGTATGTTAGTTTTAAGTTTGGCTTCATTACTTGTTTCATTCAACCTTTGACCATGTTGCCCTGATTTTAAAACATTGTTTTGCAATTGAAGTTCAAGATTAATGCAATGTGTTTCAAGTTTTGAAAAATCTTGTTGAAACTAGGCAACGGCCTTTTTGAGACAATGGTTTTTTACTTTTGAAAGAAGAATTTTGTTAAAACATCTCGTTCTCATACACATGGCTATATACTCTAGTATGGCTGACTCAAACTGGGTTTTGAAAAATTTTGTTTGAATGTCCAAAATTAAGCACTTGTCATCAAACTCGTCTTCAAGAGACAAAACATACTTTAAATCATCTTTCATTTCTTTGACAAGACTCTTTTCAAAGTTGTTTAGTTGAAGATTTATGTTTCTAGATAACAGTTCAAACTCTTCAGACAATCGCTCTTGAACTTTCCTCAAGACAACACCTTCATGATTCCAAGTGGTGACACTTTCTCTTAGATTGATTTCTTGCTTTAAAACATTGTGTTTTTCAAATTTGAGCATTGAATGCTTGACAAAACAAAAGTATTTCAATGGAAGACTGTTCTAAAGTTTTGGATCATAATTTATCAGTTGAGCTTGTTCCAAATATTTTTTCAAGTTAACTTGTCTTCTTTTCAAAGGAACTTTTGAGGGTTCTTGAAACTGAGTCTCACCATATATAAAGCCATGATACGAAAGCGATGATTTTCTTTGTATTACTTTCAAACATTTTTCAGCTTCACATTTTAACTCTTCTTCAGAAATGATCTTATGATCAGGAAGCAAGTCTTTTCCCATTTCATCAATATTATACAAACTTGGTGTTTACTCCTTGGCTTTGTTTAGGATAAAAGGGTTATCAACATCATTTTGGTTCTCAAAGCCAAGGCCTTATTTTCCCGTATTAACATTGTCTTCATTTGGAAGCAACATATGAAAAGTCTGAGCAATCTGTCCTGCTTTTAGAAGTTTATTGTTAAGATCGTTTATTTGTTTCAGAAACTCTTGATTTGTTTTTTCAAGTTCATTCTTCCTGTTTAAAAGCGGTTAGACATACTCAACATACTTCTCATTCTCTTTGTGGAAAGACTTTTCTTTTTGACAAGCTTGAGATTTAAGGTTTGAAATTTCTTCATTTAAAAGCTTAATCTTTTTGCAGTATTCAGATTCATTTGTTGTTTGTTTTGCATTAAATGGTACTTTTTCCTTAAAAATCTCAAGTGCTTTTGTCAAAGTCATTCGCTTGCTGAGCTTCGCAATTGAGATTAGTATATTTTTCCACTTCAAGTTGCTCATGATTTAGTATCTAAAGAGCAAACACATTTTCAAATGAATCACTGTTTGAATGATGTACCTCAGTCAATGTGTCGTTGACAAATGAGGGTCCGACAACATCATTCTCTACGTCAGAAATAACCTTATTAACCCGTGCTCTTTAAGCATCTACAACATGTCCTGAACTACTGCTTCCATCCTGCTGCTTTATTGATGTACGATCATCGGTGCTTGCTTCAAAGTCCAAACCAGCATCCAATGCTATACCCCCATTGACCATTCCCTCTTGAGTCTGCATCTTGCTTTCATTCAACCGTTATTCAGTTTCCTTTATTGCACGAACCTCTCGTTTTTTCTTCAACCATTCACTTTCATGAAGTGCTCTTTTACTGATTAGTATCTCGAGTCCATCCATGTAGGAGATTAATTCACGTCTGTAAATTTGAAGTTCTTTGCCCGCGTAGTCTTTGAACCACTGTTTCACATTTTGATTTTCATGATTTGTAGAGTCTACCTGTTTCGAGGTGATAAAAGTCTCAAACTGTGTCTTGAGCACTGTAAAACATTTTTTTGACTCATCCTCATGTAGATACTCTTTTTCAATTTTCCTCTACAAGTGATCTATGTTGTAGGACAACTTCTGTCTGGTAAAACCCGCGAACGACGAAACTCGAAACCGAAAAACCCGAAACAAGTCGAAACACAATCGGTTAACCTTGTAGTATGTCACTGCTTCAATACAATCTGTTATACTAGGCCTAACACACGAATTGCATATTTTACCTAACACAATAGTTGTGTATATTTCGCCTAACACACACAAATTGCCATATTTCGTTCAAACTATAACATGTATATTTCGGTTCAACGGTACCATGTATATTTCGGTTCACATGTAACGTGTATATTTTGGTTCACCTATAACATGTATATTTTGGTTACTTGTAACATGTATATTTCGGTTCACCTGTAACATGTATATTTTGGTTCACCTTAATGCATATTTCGTTCATCGTGAATGTATATTTCGGTTAACCAAGACGGCATATTTCGTTCGACCTCATAAACATGTTTCTCTTGTACTATTTCTTGTCTTTTTGCAATGCAAACAAAACAGAGATCCAAGTTTATAGGAGTGATATTTTTTTCCTGTCCTTTTTGTTGCTTTGTGTTAGACACGTGAACAAGAATGAAACCCACAAAAAGCTCAAATAAGCAGTTTGAAAGGAGGATAAACAACAAAAAGATAACCACACAAAGCTACTGATAAGTTGTTTGAAAAAGTACCAAGCTTGTTGAGATTAGAATAAGCTAAAACCTAATAAAGTAGTAGAAAAAGTCGCGTCTTATAAGCTTTGAATAAGCTTTGATAAGCTATGTAAAGAACTTATAAGGCCACGAAAATAATCAATAAAAGGCTACACTAGTTTAACAAGAAAAAGAAACTCAAACGATGGAAATAAGTTCGAACAATAGGCTGCATGAACAAAGTACATGGAATAAGCCACTAATTTTTTTTACAACTAGGCTGCTTACGAAATAAGATAATAAACTAAACAACAAAAACAAAACAACAATAAAAAAAGAAACGTGGAGGTTGAGAAAAAGATAAGCCGAATGTGAAATAGGCTCAAAAAGTCGTATAAGCTCAAACCAAAATAAGCTCTTAATATGCCTAAGATAACACATGAAATAAAAGCTATAAAAAGCAATTTTTATAAAGCAAGTTTGAAACACAGTTTTGATGTTTTTGAAACAAACTTTTTAGCCCAATTATTCGAACAGCCCAACAAGTCAAGAAGAATTGAAAAACTAGTTATAATAAAATATTAGAAAATAAGCCGAATGAAAAACTAACAAGCATACGAACCCGCGCGTTGCAGCGAGGCTAATTTTTTCCCGAATTATTATTATTAAGTTTTTGGTTTTTTACTTAGCGTAGGCCGGTTTTCATTGCGTAAGAGCTGGGCCTTCGTATGGATTTTTTTTTTGGTTTTTTAAGCTGTTCTATTTGTACAATTAAAATTTATTTTTAAGAAAGGTTGCGTAAAGGCATTCAAATAGAATGTGTTAGCTCGGAACCAACCCTTCAGACTATATATAAATGTAAAATTTTTTAAGCATTACGTTTAGGACTTTTGTACTTAAAAAAAAATATATGTTTCGATTTTTTTTCCTATTTTGGGAAACATTGCAATATTGGGTTTATTTTGTTCGCAATTCGAAGATTTATTGTATGAAAGAGTCGTAAATATTTAAAAGTTGAAGGTACATTTTGTAAGATTTTTTACTCTATTTTGGGCCAGCGGGGAGTTTTTTTCATATTGGGCCGCTACCTTTCTTTTGTTGGGCAGATCGATGAACAGTAGGAAAACACTGTTGTTGATGAACAATGGAAAAGGGGTAGAAGATGCTGTCGTTTTAGTCGATAATTGATATATATTATAATAAGCCGAGAATAATCTACATGGGAACCACAAACGAACCACTAAATCCACCCGTGACTCTTGATACCACTTGTTACACGATCAATACTCACACATCATAAGCACTATAATAAGCAAATAAGAAATAAGAACATAAAGAGAGAAAAACTAGAGAGAGAAGTGGAAGAAAGAAGAGAGGAAGGTTACCATTTGCGCCTAAAAGAGAAAATACAAGTGACAACCAACCCTCCCTAACAAGCTAGGGAGGGGTATTTATAGTTCTAATGAAATGAGATGGGCCAGGTTCAGGAGTATTGGGCTTTGGCCCGAAACACTTGCAATATTAGATTAAATGACGAGCCCGATCTCCGTTCTAGCCTATTACAACATGTATAATATAGTGACCGAGACTTCTTTGTTGAATGACCGAAATTCCTTGTTTGACTCAATATTTTAAGGCTAACATTTTTTTAGTTAGATATGTAGTAGTTTTTAATTTCTCGTAGGTAGGGTTGTGGGGGTCGGTTCCCATCTTCTAAACTACACACTTTTGTCATTCTTATTTTAGTTTTGTCTTAATTACTGAAAAATATCTGTTAATCATTAGTGTAATTTTTGTTTCCTTATAATGCTACTTTGAATATTTTGGTATCAAATATTTATACTTGCATTTTTTTTATTTTGTTGAAATCTAGTTAATGATTTTAAAATCCAATCTTGTTCCTAACGTCAGATTCTAAAGTTTTTAGTTGGTAATTTTATGTTTGTTTTGCCAATTTATAGTAAAATTATTTTTCTTTGTTCTATATTAAATCATGGTTTTTAACATAGTTATTGAAGGGTAATTAGCGTATGTGATTTGGTGGATTAATGTTGGGGTTAATCAATGAAGCTTTTGGATGGGTGCTCGATGTTTATGAAGTGAGTCTCATCTCATTATCGATATATTTTTATCTCTTTCGATTATTTGTAATCCTTCCTTTTTATCTTTTCATTTGCTTTTATGTTTATTGTCATGCTTAGTTTAATTATTATTATTGTTACTTTATTTGTCGCTTTTAGTGTAGTAATGACAGTTTATATGAGTAGTTTAGAGTAGTTTTATTGATGCTTGTTTGGACAGTGATTACCTTTAGTTTAGATGATTGATATTATTGCGATTTAGGATTGTTAGGTTAGATAAAGCTTTGACATTTAAGAATAGAATATGATAAGATTACGTGATTTGAGGTGGTTAGTTTTGGAGACCTTCAAGCTAGCTTTCCAATTATCATTAGGGTTAGATAAATGAGAACTCGAAGTCTAGCCATTTATGATATTCAATCGTCAAATGCGTTATTTAGCTTGAAATTTTAGGATTTGGCATATAGTTGTTAGGAATAAGTTTTGGACAACTTCAGGTTGGTTTCTTAAGTAGCTATTGAGTCGGACAAAATGAGACCTCTGAGTTTGACCTGGTCATTTCCTGCCAAACAATATTAACTATTTAAATTGAAAGTAATCTTGTCTAAACTTGCATCATCTTTTCCCTTGCCGTAGATTTAGGTTTGCTTTAGGTTTTTATCATTAGTTATAATAGTTTAGTTTCCAAAAAAACCCAAAACCCCCTTTTACTAAGCATCAAACGACACTCGATTGACGGACCTTAATTCACCACTCCTTTAGAACAACAACTCGGGAGATCAATACTTGCCAAGATACTTTTGTATTTAGGTTTGTACAATCATAATGTTTTTATAAATATTTTTGGTGACATAAAACGACTTTATCAAAAATGGCGCCGCTGCCGGAGAGTTGGTGTATGATTTGCGTTAGTTGAGTCGAGTTAGTGCCTTAGTTTTTTTATAAAAAAATCTTTAAAAAATCTAATTTTTCCATCTAAAACGTTTAATTCTTTTTCTCTGATCCTCTTCTTTTATTTAACTCCTCATTATGTCTTCTTCTTACCTATATGGTTGTGAGTATTGTGGGGGTCCTTATAATGGTGGAAATTACCCCGGGTGTAACATGGTAGGGTCAAATGGGTTTGTCTATGACCAAAATCCTTACTTTTACAATGAAGTTTATCAACCATATCAGTCTTTTCACGCAACTACTTAAGTAACTCAACAAATCATTCAACCACTTCCACAACAAAGCTATGAACCACCCGTTATTACACAACAACCACCTCCACTTCCAACACAACTTGATTTCGGATTTTTCGTACCAATGTTCCTTCCAACTGATGATCCGATAGCTAGTCTCAACAAAGCTATGTTGTTTCTAAGTTCAGCTATGACCTCATGATATCCACCTACGAAAACCAACTCAAAAACTCGTCTAATCCAAGAACTCAAGCTATAATTCAAAAATGGTCAAGTTATGGTTCAGAATGTTCAAGGAAGACAATCGCAGGGTTATGCGGTTAATACTAGAAAGAGTTAAGCTATAGGAGCAAGGGTTGTCAATACAGTTGGAGAGGAAAGCGCAAATCAACCAAGGGTAACAATATGTTACAATTGCAGGGGTGAAGGTCATATGGCTAAGCAATGTACTGCAAAGAAAAAGGTGAAAGACGCAAAATGGTTTAAAGAGAAAATTCTATTTTCTCAAGCACAAGAAGCATGAGTTGTGTTGCATGATGATCAACAAGACTTTTTGGCTGATAGATTGAAAGAGAATGATGAATGCGATGATCTTCAACTACATACAACAACAAATTTCAAGGCAAACCATGTTGATACATATGATTTAGACTGTGATGACAAAGCTACTGCAAGTAAAATTTTCATGGCAAGTCTTTTTCCCGCAGGATCCATCAATGGTGACACAGTTGGTCCAACTTATGATTCTGACATACTCTCTGAGGTACCTCATCACGGCACTTATCATGAAACTGATGTGCTTAATTCGGATGTTTAAGAGACGGAGTATATTGAACATATAGTTTCCAATAATGAGTCATGTAATGTACTTACGAATAACATCAATGTTATCTTCTATACTGATTATATGGTTACTATTGAGAACGATGCTTCTCAATATGTTCCTTAAGCTGCACAAGATAATGATATGATATTGTCTGTAATTGAACAAATGAAATCTCAAGTAGAAAGATGTAACATAGTAAATCAAGAGACAAAAAGTGTGAATGAATCGTTAACCAATGAGCTTGAACAATACAAAGCAAGAGTCAAAACTTTAGAAGCTGAATATAATTCTAAATATTTTTTGACAAAAATAGAAGAGTTTTTAGATTCTGAAATGAGAACAGTCATAGTTGATCATAATTAAAAAGTGGAAGCTTTTGAGAAACAAGCAATTGTTCAATGACAATAAACTGAGGCTCTTTCTAAAAAGAATTCATGTCTGCAAAACAATTTTGTAACTTTAAAACAAGAGTCCTCTGCAAAGCAAGACAAGTACATCAATGAAATTTTGGATCTGGAAAAGGTTGTCACACCCCGCCAAGGTGGAAACATGAGGCATAACGTGAATGGCATTGTCACAACACATTAATGTCACAATAGTAAATAACTAAAATGCATAAATAATTAAAAATGTCATGACGACACCTGACACAAGGGGGGCTTATATCGAGGTCGTAACCATAACAATACATAGTCATATCAATGAAAATCCAAAATGACAAAGTACCAAATATGACAATATGAAATGTAAATGATAGCTATTAAGTCTTTAATGCAGGGAACCTAAAGTCTCACTAGCCAGATAGTCTCAACTCCTTAAGCTTCGCTAATTTCACCTGAAAATGGATACTCTCAAGTGTCAGTATTACGTTGGTGAGCTCGCAAGTTTGAACTTAAAACAAATAATAAGCCGTGAACATATAAATCAATGGATAATAACAGGTTATAAGCATGCATCTTCTGTCTCATAACACAACATACCACATCATAACATAACATAGGTAGGCGTTACCCCGATCCAATTACACGCTAGCATAGCAAATCATGTATCATATGTATCATTAATAAGAGTTACATCGTTTGGTTGGAATAACACAAGCAACTCATGAATCCATGTATCCACATTTGTATCGGGTATGTGCTTAAATACACATACCTGTTACCTTTAAAAACGAGCTAAAATAACCAAAAACGGACTTAAAATGCCAAATATACGCTTGTTTTGCTAATTGTGTTGTGCAGGAACGGATAACTAAGAAAAGGACGAAAAACAAAGCCAAAACGACAAAACCGGACTCGGAATGGAAAAGACTGTGAAAGACACGTGATGAAACAACAAATGCAAACAACAACCCTGATTACGTTTCCTAAGCTCATGACACTGAAGCTCGACGATCTTTCTTGCAATAATATATATTGCAATTTCTGCCCCGATTAGATGTCTAACCCGAAACATCTCCAAATTCGACATGCTATAACGTTCGTTCCCGGTGATAGCTAGTCACCCGAACGGGGAGGTCGTTTCCCCAAATAGATCTATTTATAACATTCGCGCTCACATAATGTAATTCACAACTACATCTATGCAATTGACAGTTCATGATAAAGGGGCTCAACTTGGGTTATCGCTACTTAGGCAACACGTAATCATAATATAAAATTGATCCACTTGTGTCCATTTATAAAACGATGCATATTTTCATCCCAAAAATATATATAACCGTTATCCAAAACGAGTAAAAGTGAGGCTATGCAACTCATAATATCCTTTAAAAACAATCATATTGTTATAAGATAACCCAGTAAGTAAAGAGTTTGTAGACAAGCATGTATTCCCCCTCGCGGGTTTATAAACATTCAAAAGATTGAAAAGCGAGGTTATGAACTCACCTTGATGATGAAGAACGATTGGCAGATAGGCATCTAATATGCACAACACGAACGGAAGACGAAGCGGCTCGATCGAGAAGTTGCAACTAATCTTAACGGCTAAGATCCACTAGCCTAGAATAATATATTTAGGTTCCCCGATGAATAGTCACATCAACGCGACCCGTTGATAAAGATTTAGATTCCCAAGTTGTAATAGTTTGGTGGTTGGTTAAATAAATAGATTGAAAGTATACGCAAAGTGTGTAATATATATACTTCATATATTACATAGGAAAATAACCCTTATATAATTCATACCGTGAATTATATCACAAAGACAATCAATCCAAAGTTTAATGAAAAGTATATAATACTTTGCAGGTATTATATAATAAATGTGAATAATTAATTAAATCAATTAGTTTGACATCAATTTAATTAATAAGAAGACTTTGTATAAAGGTTGACACATGTCTTAACGTTATGTATTAATCAAACCATGTTTGTAACAGTTTATAATCATTATAAAATATAAATATATTTTATAACATATATTTCGTTCTTCGACGGGTTGCGTCTAAAACAGTTCGTCTTATTGTAAAAGTATAGTTTTCGTTCGTTGTCAGGTTATTATACAGTTATATTTTAGTATATCTTTAAAATATAACTTAGTTCCTTTATCGGTTACTAAAATAATACTCCCTCCGTCCCATTTTAATTGGCCTCCAACAAAAAAAATTCATTTTATGATAGATTCAATGAATCTGGACCTATATTTATTAAAATGACAAGTTTACCTTATTAAATGCAATAAATGTAGGAATTACTTTCCTTACAAAAACTAATTAGATGGGTAAAATTGTAAATTTAATACTCCATAAACACCTTAATTAAGAAAGTGGACAAGGTTTTAGGACAAACTAAAATAGTAATGAGGACAATTAAAATGGGACGGAGGGAGTATATAAAACCTTATGTTATTTTTATTAATCAATTTCATTAACCAAATGAACCCTTATTGAAACTGCTCACCCAAACGCGCCCTATTGCTGCCACTATACCAAACGCAACCCTATTTTGTTGGACTGCACAACTAACACCCTTTTGGACTCTGTTACCCCGCAAACCAAACGCGCCCTATGCGTTTTCACAGCTAAACGCCCCTGATGGCAGTTTATAACAGATCCAAACGCTCCCCTTGGGGCTGTCACCAAAACCAAACACACCCGAAGGCTATTTTACACAGCCAAACGCGCCCTTTGTGGTATTAAACAGTGGAACAAACACACCCTATGTGATACTACTAATCCAAACGCACCCCAACTAATGTTAAATCAAGACACAAACACCCCATTACGTTTTTTTTAAACACCAACCGCAGCCCTTGCTGCTGCCATGAAATTCAACGCACCCTTTCGGTGCAAAAAGGACCAAACACACCCGTGTTGGGTTTATGTACAGCCAACGCACCCCTTTGGGGTGGCTGTGAACGTCAAACCAACGCACTCTGGTTGGTAGAACCATCAAACACCCCCGGCTGTGAACCCCTAAACAAACGCACCATATGGGTTGCTTAAACCCATAAACAAACGCACCCAATGGGCTGCTTAAACCCATAAACAAACGCACCCAATGGGTTGCTGTCGTGAGGGTGGTGCGTGGGAGTAGGCGGCTGTTATGATACAAACCAAATGCACGTACTGGTGTGGTTTATAACAACCAACACACCCTTTGTGTGAAAATAAACCAACGCATCCCTTGGTTGCTTGTAAGAAGACCGAACGCACCCCTTTACGATGCTGATAACTCAACCAAACACGCCTTTGTCGTGTTTATAAACACCAACCGCACCCTCACGGTGGCTGGTGGTGAGGTGGTCGAGGTGACAGCGGGGTGGGTCTGTGGTGGAGGTGGGGTAGAGTGGGATGGCGTGGTGGTGATGGTTCGTGAGGATGGTGATGATTATATTGGAGATGATGTTGGGTGGATGTAGTGGTGGTGCGTGGCTGGGTGGGGTGGCCGGAAAAGTCGGCCGGAAGATGGATGGAGGCGCCGGATATTATAAGGGAGAGGGAGAGAGTTATAATTGTGTGTTTTAATTGTATAATATAAGTCTCTAACCCTAAATTTGTTTAAATACATATAAATTAAAATTTATAAAGTAAAGTGACAACTTTCATAAAGTTTAAGGGTTGATGAGTAACTATCGTTTCAGGGACCAAAGGTGTAACTTTTGTTAACTACTGGTTCGGGACTCGTTTGAGGTACTTAACGGAGGAATTAAAATACGAAACTTGCGCCATTGTTTTTCAAACAATTTTTCTGATAAAAATGAGTATTCACTCAGACTAATTTTTCGTAAACGTTTTATAAAATTTATTTAAAACGTTTATTATCTACTTTGTGACTTGGTTAAAAATAAAAAGAAATTTTAACTCGAATATTCGCGTTATCAACAACGCTTAAATAAGTAAAATATTAAATAATTTTATTTAATATTTTTATTAAATAAATTGTGATAATTAAAAATAAATTTAATTATTTTTGTGTGTCGGTACCCGTTGTGTGCCGTTTTCAAAACTTTGCGGTGCTGTTTTAGCCCTCTTCTGCTTGTTTTCAAGTCTCGGGTAAAACTAAAAAGGTGTTAGGAATGTTGTTTTACATCAAATTGCTTTAGAGTCCGAGTTGTGAAAACGTGATTTAGCGGCTCGTTTTTGATAATTCAGCCTAGGAATAATTTATATCTTCTTTAAAAATTTCAAAAATTCTCGGATGTTACACTATCGACTGAGACTACCTTAAGAGTTAAGCAGCATTCACAATACGTTTCACGTGTCAAATCTTAAAAAGTGCCTAGCATATGCAAACCCAAGTGCCACTGGCGGAAATCAAGATAAACGATAAGTTACACTTTGTAGAAGAGCTTTTTGAGATCGCGGATCTTGAAGTAAAGAAACTAAAACGAAGTAGGATTCCAATCGTCAAGGTTCGCTGGAACTCAAAGCGAGGGTCGGAATTCACATGGGAGCGTGAAGATCAATTCAGAAGCAAGTACCCACACCTCTTCCCGAACGCCTCGCAAGCTGACAGATTATTGAAACTTTAAGGGACAGAGTTCTCTTTTGAGGGCACTTGTAGCAACTCGTAAATTGCATGTCATCATTTAATCTTATACTTTCATTATTTATTTATTTTACTTTTGAGTAAAATTTACCTTTTCGGTTAACCGGATAGGTTATCCCACGTTCATAGTAAAACGTATATTAAACGTATAGTAAATATTAGTCTACATGCTCTGCGTATTTTATTATTTACATATGTATTCTATATGTTGTAATTTTTATTTTTAACATTTACGTTTACTCTTCGTGGTTGCGTCTAAACTTTTACAATATTATACTTTTTTACCCATTAGCCCTAAATATACCCACTTATACCAAATTTAACACAAAATTAAACCCATAAAAACCCCCTCCTCACCCATTTACACGTCCAAACATCCTCATGGACAAGTGTCCATGAGGTGTTTAACCATCTAGTGATATTTGGATGTGTTGTCTAATTATCAAACTTAGTGGGACACTTGTTATTAGAAACTTACATGCTTCTTCCCACTATACTCTAACACACATCAAACTCCTCACCAACACTTTCATAGATCACTCAAAACCCTGTCTTGGTCCTCCTTGTGCCGTCCTCCATAAGCCACACAAACACCAATTCCATACAACATTCTTGCTAAATAATATCATCAAGATTAAAGGATAAGGAAGCTAGTTGTAGTTTTTTGGTTAAAATCTCTTCAAGGTTATCAAGAATAATCATATTTAAGGGTTAAAATTTATATTCTTCATGGTTAGATAAGGGTTCATGCAAGGATATTGGTTGGGTTAAAGAACTTGTTCAAAGCTTGGTTGATTCTTGTTGTTATTACCATCATTATTTTCTCTTTTGTAAGGAAATTGTTCTATTCTTTTTTCTTACTTTCCTTGTAATATATTTATATTCATATATCTATTTTCTGAGTTTTTTTTTTTTATGTATATTATACATTCTATATATTTATTTGTAAAGATTAGCATTGTACTTAAATTTTTGGATTAAGAAACTTGGTAAAAACATGATTTATATCACATTTAACGGGACAGTTTGTGATTAGTAGGTTGATAGTGTATTCTGTAAAAATCTATGGACTTTGAATGTTATATAAAATTATAGGCAGGCAGATCTATGTTTTAGCTTCAATTTCCCGGGTGGCACTTGTCGTGACGTATACGAGGATTAAATAGCATTAAACGGTAAAGTTGTCGAAAACCGCACACTAGATTTCAATAGGTTATAACTCTTAAAAGTTGTATAGTAACCACTGTTAGGGTAAAAAGAAAAGTTGTAAATCACTCTTTGACTTAAATTTTGATAGTTGAACCAGCCCTAACAGACTTACAGTTTAGGAGTTACGGCCATTTTCCCAGACCTGTTGTAATCTGGAAAAATCCTAGCTTTGATACTTGATAGTACTTTGACCATTTAACCTTATTTTTATAAAACCGAAGTGGTGGACTCACATATCGGAATAGATAGATTCGTTTACCTTTGCGTAGACGTAAAAACCCGAATCAAGATCATTTTATCGGTTTGCGAGTTATAGACTTCATGAAATAGGACTTAAAAGCAGAAAAACCTAACAGCCCATGTTTTGGGCTTGCTCATATTTTAATTTGGTCATTTTGGCCCAAATGTTTCTTTATTAAACTTATAAACTCTAAATACAATGTTATAATCTATATAAAAACTTTATAAAAACTTATTTACATTTATTCGCGTAATATTTATAAATGCTAAGACGCGACATTATTTTTATGTTGCATCTAGGACTTTTCCCGACTCCTCGACGCTTATTTCTCGTTATCTTTTATCGCATTGCTTAAGGTGAGTTCATAGCCTCACTTTTACTCATTAAATGCTTTATAAACTACTTAGGGAGATACATACTTCTTTTACATATAGACGCAAGTGTTTTAAACTGTATGTTTATCCTGATACTATCATTGCCTAAGTACCACTACTGCTATTAAGTCCACTATATCATGAATCGTTAATTACTTTTTATGAAGTAAACGTGAATGCTTTGAATAGATCTATAGGGACTGACAATCCCCGTCTGGGTATGCAACAACTAATACCATGTCAGACGGACGCATTTAACATATGAAGTGATACTTAGGCATTTTGGCATATTATAAATTCTCAGGGCACAAATCTAGATAGGATTTTCACGTAACGCTAAGGTTCGGTGTTATGAGCTTAGTGTAATAATAAATATTTTTCGACTTTTGTATGTGTTACATTAGTCAATCTTAAATGAAATCTTGTGGTCCACTGCTTTACTTATAAAACCTATGAATTTCACTCAACATTATTTGTTGACCGTTTTTAGCATGTTTATCTCAGGTCCTTAAGGTGTTAGCTCAGAAGGAAGTTTGTGACAACTCACATTTTCAGGTCATTTTACGTCAATAAACTCAAAGCTTTCCACTTCGAAACCTTACTTGTTACTTTTATGTGAAACCATTAATTTAAATCGCGTAAACTGAAAAATAACTTTAAACATAAACCGACAATAAGCAAAGTTACATAAATTATGTGTTATATGGCCTTTACGAATATAATTTATAAGTCTACCCATTTTATTTTATTATTTGTATGTAAACTATATAAACTTGCATGGTTTTGCATGCACGCATATATAAAAAACTAACCAACACTTCACCACCTCTATATACATACATAACTACACCCTATACTATCAAAAATTACACATTATCCCCCTCCTAGCTTCATTATTTTCGGCCACAATATGTGGTAGTAAAAAAATTGGTTTTATTACTTATAAACACAAGACTACCCTTTAAACTCATGATCACATGCTAATAGTAACAAGACACTATTTCTAGTTTTTCTCCCTCTCTTTTTCTTCTCCCTTAACCAGCCATACAAGCCTCCCCAACACCAAAGTATTCTTTCTCAATTTGATTATACATAACATGTGATTAAGGTGTTTACCATTTAACTTTCCATCTTTGTTCTTATAAATAGCAGACACCTAACTCTTCTACCATTTACCACATTCAAAATCACACATATACTCCCTCTCTTTCTCGTATTATTTCGGCAACAAGGAAGTGCAAGAACACAAGTGTTGGGTAATTTTTTTAAGCAGGGTACAAAAAAGGGTTTGGAAGCTAACAGCTACGGGTTTATATAGTTCGTGGTTAATCTTACATCATTAAGCATCCATCTCATCTAACTAAGGTGCACATTTTATATATAATTTCTTTACACATATTTTGTTATAATCATCTCATTCATAAACTTGTATCACCACTAGTTTGTATTTTTAAAGGATTTCTAAAGGAAACAAGTAAAATTTATATATTAATATATATAATACTTATATTATATTATATATAGTATATATTAGATATATTAAACCTTGCAAAGAGTTTATAAATGAATAATGAAAATATTGTACTATACACGTTTATAACTACCCGCAATTTTCATCAAATATAAATATCATTATTAAATTTGATGCACTGTATATCCATTCTATTCATATATTTACCACCTTTTTGTACAGGGAAAATTTTGCTTTATCTCATTATGTAAGTAACTTGCAGCATCTAAAGTAAACGAGGTCACGTAACCTGTAATATTTCCATTCTAACTATGTTTATATCATGTAAACATCCTATATGTCAAGTCATATATATTAATATCCTTTTACCCAAGTACATTATCCATTATACGTACTTTTCAAAACGTTATATCAAAAACAAGCATTAAACGTTTACGTTATATCTAAAACCAAAATATTTTATGTTATGTATACATATAAAAAGATTGCTTCAAGCCTTTAAAGCATGGTACAAGTATATAGCATAATATTTGAATTATTTTTCCCTCCTAAATAAAGTAACAACTTTCTCAAGCTAATGTACAAGTTAATATGCAAGAAAGTAAAATTAGGTTATTTTTACTCCTAAATCACTTTAGTTTCTTACCACCACTTTAACATAAGGTACAAACACATAATGCATGACTCCTAAACCCTAAACCAAAACCCTAAGTCATCTAAAACCCTAATCTAAAACCCTAAATCCTAAACAAAACCATAAAACCCTAATTTCACTTTAAACACTTAAACTAAGCCTTAAAAAATTTAACTAAGCCCTAAACCTTTATATCCTAAACCCTAACTTAATCTAACACTTATCCTAAACCCTAATCTATCTTAAAACTAACCATAACTTGAATTAAGACCTATCAAGCCCTAACCCAAATGAAAATGAGCCTGCACCCCTATTTTGCATTTTTTCCCATTTTAAGCAACCAAGCACCTCAAGCAGCACCCTAGCACCTTTGACATCACCTTGACCTCACAAGCAGCCTACAAGTAGCTCCATCACACCTAAGCTCAAGGCTTCTTGTCACCTCCTTGTCACCTCCTTGTAGCAAAAAACCCTCATACACCTTCCACCTTGCAAATATACACTTCTAGCTCACAACACTCACCTGATAGACTCCATTAGTCATCTATCTACAACTCTTGATACCTTTCATAGCTAAAACTTGGGCACCAAGGGTGTTTCAACCCTATAAATAGCCGAATCCATGCAAACCATTCAAACATACCTCAAAACTCATCAAGTACAACAATAGAGTCTTAACTCAGACCACGAAGGATCAAGTGGAGTCCCTAAGCTCAGAATAGAAACCAAGAATCAAGAAAAAGGTGCCCTTGAAGTCGTTACTAGCGTGACGAACCGAAAAACCCATTTTCTAGCTCAAGTAGCTTAGTCTTGTTCAATAAGTCTTCCCACCAGTATAATTTGTATTAGAATGTTCATAATACTCTTAAGACCATATATGAACTCTTGTTTGAAGCTTTGAATCCTCAAACCCATGTGTTTTTGATTTAAACCCTAAAAACGACCTGTTTTGATTTTCTTGATAACGAATCCTTTTTCTAAAGTTTTGTTACGTTAGAACATCTTAGTTTTGCTTATTATAATAAGCTAGAACCTAAAAATATCATTTGGAACCTTAAAATAAGCTTGCATGGCTTTTTGGACTTGTTTTGCAAATATTTTCGTGTATAAGGGTATATATCGTCACTTTTTGAAATTTATATAAAAGGGTCTGAAAATGTCATTATTCTAAAGTTATAACTATAAGGACCTATTTTGACCATGTTTCAAAGTTAAAGGTTTAAATTATATATACTTTATATATAAAGGACTAAAGTTGTAAAAGTTTATAAACCAATGGTATATATGCCATTTTTGTGCACACTAAAAATATAAAAATTATAATATTTTTATAAAAATTATAAAAATTTATATTAATATTATAAAAACTTGATTTTATTAAAACCCGACACATTTATCGTTATTAATCATAAATCGACGCATTATTTCGTTATATATTTAACGTAATTTATCATCAACTAACTTTTGAAGAAATTTAAAATCTTATCGTATCCACGTTAATCAGGGATTTCATATGAAGGGTTTCATTTGAGTTTTCATTTTGACGAGTTTGCTGGGTTTACGATTTAAAGTGCCCTAGCTCCTCAAACGATATTACATGGCCTCTGGATTATGATAGCCCGAACAGCGATACAATATTTCTTATTTAATAAATCAAAGATATACGTTAAACTTTATGAAGTTTTGAAACATAAACTATCACACTAAGACTTGACATATCACCCCAGGTTGCGTGACGAAGCCGTTACTTTCACTTGATATACTTTTGCCATCAATCAGATTTCCCTATACTGTTAAGGTGAGTTCATAGCCTCACTTTTAAATCTTCTATTTCATAAACCCGTGAGGGGGATACATGCTATAAACCATGAATACAAGTGTTTTCTAAATGTATGCTATCCTGATATATTATTGCATCTGTTGTCTAAGTCCCTTTATGCCAAAAGACCCCCACCATCATGGACCATTAATCACTTGCGAGTGAACGTGAATATTGTGAATAGGCCTATTAGGATTGACGAATCCCGTTTGTGTTAGCCGGATAGGTAACCAAACGCACTATATTTGAAACTCATAGGTATATGGCAATTACCTACACGGGGGCCATTATCTTTATATATATCATTATTGATATATACACTAGTCAGTTTGAGTGCCATGAGCTTAGACGCAATAATACTGTTTTCCATAATAATTGTACTCATTGCAATTATTACTTTATGGGCGTATAACACGTAAACCACTTTTATGATGATTGCTATTCTCACTATTATTATTATAAACTTTGAATTTTACTCAACCATTGTGTTGACCTTTTTAGCATGTTTATCTTAGGTAACTGAACATCTTATGGCACGGAGTGCACGGACTTGAAGATGGCTAAATTGTTATCATTCAAACTTTATGTTTTCATGTAGATTTTGGGAACTCTGTTGTAAAACTCTGTTGAAATATTGAATGATAACTTATTTTAAAAAACGTCTCTTTCGAGAGTTTTCTATTGACATGACTGTGGTACTATGAATAATACCCCAAGATTAGCTTCTGCTGCTATATGTCAAAAATAGGGGTGTTATAGATTGGTATCAAGAGCCACGATTATAGAGAACAAGGTTAATACCTTATACTTATAACTACTTTCTCATCAAAGTCCTCAGTGCACTTAACATATCCCAAATAGAGGTAAAGATACATAACTACTTATAGTATTATTAAATAACTTATGTTATTTACACTGGGTTGTTAAAACAGAGTGAATGTTTCTTCTCCCATACCATCCTACTTCTGATATTGGGATGCTTTTTCTCTTACTTTTCCGAACTATATAAAAAACCCGGCTTCCCGGACTATGTACTAAGCTTCACCAGAATAAAACTTATTCTGCTCTTCAAATAATCATTTGGTTGAAGTTTTCCAATGTTTCACCAACTCTTTCACTTTTTCATGATGACCCCTATATGAAGGTCATGCATGCATACTATGCTAAAGAATTACCTATTCCACCACCAACTATTGTGCCTCTATCTACAATGCTATCTCCAATGTTTAATCCTTAAGAATTCTTTCTTCCGGATAGAATTTTTGTCTACTAAGAAACTCAAGGGCCATAACCTCATTCCTCCTATACTTCCTGCATACCTCAAGAATTTGAGATGGGAAAAGCTCTCGTAAGACAAGTCTGGAACGTCACGAGGAGCAAATTGAGGAAATCCTTAATCACCTAGATGAACTCTCTCTCGACCGCATTGAGCACATAGAAGACAAAATAGAAGGTCTCGGAAAAGGTTGGGTGATTATACAACAAGATTTCGACAATCTGGAAGCTGAACTCTAAAAGGCTCATGCTCGAATTGCTAAACTTCAAAGAAAGCAAATGGGAAATAACAATAAGATTTCTCTGGCTTACTTCAAGATTGCTAATCTTGAACAAATCATCAAAGAAATCAAGTCCGTCACCAAGCAGACAAGGAAAGTATTCTGAATGCAATCTATGAACTCAAGAACAACCAGATTAGGGACCATCGAACTACTAGATTTGTGATAGTTAATAGCTTTTAATCCTTGCCACGTGATGTGTTGGTATTAAATAACAAACACTTGTCAAATTTGACTATGTACAGTACAATGTCAAGTTGTTCTATGATTTATACATTGCAATTCCCCCCCCAGTTATCCCTTGTTGTTTCATAATACGATATATCCTCCTAAAAATACTTCTCGTATATCTCATCTCGTCTCATCGTTATGATCATACCATGATTTCGAAATAAATCAATGATTTTATTTGATATGCAATTTCTATGATTTCGATATCACTATTGTGACAATGGTTATTTTTTTAACTTTAATCATTTTAAGACTTGTGATATCATATTATGTTGATAGAATGCCTCCCAAAAGGATGTCAACATCTGAAGCACCAGCCATGACTTAGGCTGCTATCAGTAAACTAGTTGCTGACAGTGTTATCGCAGCTCTGGAAGCACAAGCCGCTAACATGGCAAATACTGATAATACCACCAGACCAAGAGAAGCTCTTGTGGCAAGACAATTTAGCTACAAAGAGTTCATGAGCTGCCAACCTATCAACTTCAAAGGTACGGCAGGCACTATTGGTCTCATCCGCTGGTTTGAAAGAACTGAATCAGTGTTTTCCTGAACTGTACTGAAGACTGCAAGGTGAAGTTTGTTACTGGTACTTTAACTGAAGAAGCTCTATCTTGGTGGAATTCTTTTGCCTAACCTATTGGGATAGAAGAAGCTTACAAGACTACAATATTAAAGAATGTGTATTTCTTTGTTAGAACTTGTACTGAATAAGTATCTAAACACAAAATAAGAATCCATACAAATGATATAGCATGACAATGACTTAATCTTATTTTGTGTAAATGTTGATAGAATGGCTCCCAAGAGGACATCAACATCGGCAGCACCAGCCATGACTCAGGCTGTCATCGGGCAACTAGTTGCTGATAGTGTTGCCGTAGCTCTGAAAGTTTTCATCGGGGGACTACCCCATAGTATTAAAGGAACCGTTACTACTTTAAAGCCTCAAATTTTGGAAGAAGCCATTACCATAACCCAGAGGTTGATAGATCAGGTAACAAAGTACAATTCTGTGCAAGGAACCAATGATCATAAACGAAAGTTTGATGATAGAAGAACCTTCAGCAACAACAACTACCATAACAACCGCAACAATGATTACCAACAACAATAGAGTACAAGGCAAGGAACCTTCAGGGCTTTTGCTGCCACCCCAACTAAAAACAAAGGGTATACTGGAAACCTTCTTTTGTGTAAAAGATGTACCCTACATCACACAGGACCTTGCACTGTCAGGTGTCAGACTTGCAACAAGGTGGGAAATCTGACCAGGAACTGTAAAAGTAAAGGGCCAGCCACTGGAAGCAACCTGCAACCAGTGTCAGTAACTTGTCATGCCTGTGGAGAGAAAGGGCATTACAAATATCAGCGCCCAAAAGCAAACAACAATGCCCATGGAAAAGCATACTTGATGAGGGACAAGAACGCTCACCAAGATTCGAACGTAGTCATGGGTACGTTCCTTCTAAACCAACATCTAGCTAGAGTATTATTTGATTTTGTAGCTGATAAAAGCTTCGTATCCATATCTCTTGCCTCTATGCTAAATATCCCATCCATTACAATAGATACCTTTTACGATATCGAAATGGCTGACGGAAACCTAGTAAGCACTAATACCGTTATATAGGGTTGCACTCTGATTTTGTTAAACTAACCTTTCAAAATTGATCTTATGCCAATTAAACTCGGTAGTTTCGACGTCGTCATTTGTATGGATTGGTTATCCAAGTATCATGCCAAAATTCTCTGTGACAAGAAAGTCGTCCACATTCCAATCGACGGTGAAATTTTGATCACCCGAGGTGATCGAAGTAAAACACGACTAAGCCTCATATCCTGTATAAAAACTGAAAGGTATATATCTAGGAGATCCATCTTTCTTCTTTTTTTCAGAATGTGTATCGGTTACCGTGAGCTGAATAAACTCACCATAAAGAATCATTACCCATTACCCAGGATATTTGATTTATTCGACCAACTTTAAGGTTCGAGTGTCTACTCGAAGATTGACTTAAGATCAGGTTATCATTAACTGAGAGTAAGGGACGAAGATATTCCTAAGATTGCTTTCAGAACGAGATACGGACACTATGAATTTCAAGTAATGCCATTTGGTTTAACTAACGTGCCTGCTGTGTTTATGGACCTCATGAACCGTATGTGCAAATCATACTTGGATAAATTTATGATAGTGTTCATCGATGATATTCTCATCCACTCTCGTAACAAAGAAGAACATGCAAATCGCCTGAGAATAATCTTGGAATTACTCAAAAAGGAGAAGTTATATGCCAAGTTCTCAAAATGTGATTTTTGGATCAGTATCGTGTAGTTTCTTGGGCACGTAATTGATAGTCAAGGAATTCACGTTGACCCCGCCAAGATTAAAGTAGTTAAGAATTGGGCATCTCCTACCACACCTACAGAAGTACGCCAATTCTTAGGACTCGCCGGCTACTATCGGATATTTATCAAAGATTTTTTGAAGATTGCAAAGTCTTTGACTGAATTAACCCAAAAAAACAAGAAGTATATCTGGGGAGAAGACCAAGAGTCAGCTTCCAAATACTAAAGCAAAAGTTCTATGATGCTCCAATATTAGCATTACCAGAAGGAAACAACGATTTTGTTATTTACTGTGATGCATCACATCAAGGCCTGGGAACAGTGTTAATGCAAAGAGAAAAAGTTATTGCATATGCATCCCGACAACTTAAGCCTAATGAAGAAAACTATACCACACACGACCTCGAATTAGGAGCAGTAGTGTTCGCTCTTAAAATTTAGAGACACTATCTATATGGCACAAAGTGTACTGTGTTCACTGATCATAAAAGTCTTCAGCATACTCTTGACCAGAAAGAATTAAGCATGAGACAACACCGTTGGTTAGGATTACTTGCAGATTACGATTGTGAGATTCGCTACCATCCTGGAAAGGCAAATGTTGTAGCAGATGCCTTAAGCCGGAAGGAACGAATCAAACCACTCCGAGTTAGATCATTAGTCATGACTCTTCACCCAAATCTACCATCACAAATCCTCGAAACCCTAACTGAGGCAATCAAAGAAGAAAACATCAAAGCTGAGAACTTACGAGGAATGGATAAAGCATTTGAAATACGTCCTGATGGAACCCTATGTATCAAGAATCGAAGTTGGTTACCACTCTTTGGTAATCTAAGGGATTTGATCATGCATGAATCTTATAAATCAAAGTATTCCATTCACCCAGGTTCTGACAAGATGTGTCAGGATCTAAAGAAACTCTATTGGTGGCCTAACATGAAGGCAATCATCGTTGAATATGTTGGCAAATGTTTAACATGCTCTAGAGTTAAAGCCGAATGTCAGAAGCCATCCGGCTTACTGGTACAACCAGAGATTCCTATGTGGAAGTGGGAGAAAATAACGATGGATTTCATCACAAAACTACCCAAAACCTTAAACGGACATGACACAATCTGGGTCATTGTCGATCGCCTTACCAAATCCATACATTTCATCCCTACCCGAGAGACAGATAGTATGGAAACCCTTACAAGGTTGTACATCAAAGAAATAGTCTCCCGGCATGGCGTGCCAATATCTATCATCTCGGATCGTGACAGTCATTTCACATCCAGATTCTGGCAATCATTACAAAGTGCTTTGGGTACTCAATTAGACATGAGTACGGCATATCATCCCTGATAACCTAAGTCGAACTTCGGCTTGGGATTCTATCGATAATATGTTGGTTGGTGGTGTGATCTAGTCTTTTCCCCAAATTTGTTCAGAAATATCGTTATGAACATAAACTACACTTCCTGTTCTTAAAACTGTCGATTTAATTTAACTTAAAATAAGCACAATCACTCATATATTGAATTATTGTTGGGAGCGGAAATTGACAATCTAGTTATTAAGTAGTTGTTAGCATTTTACTTGTACTTTATCGGTGATTTTCGTTTTTTTAGCTTAGTTTGGGACTAGTGAAAAATCGGGGACGATGAATTTATCCGTCAGGACATCCGTAGATTATTCTATGGGCGCTTCTCATTCTATGATCCCAGTGTTGATAAAATAAAGGAAGTCAAACATGGTAGTTAAGAAAAGAAAAAGGAAAATCAAAAATTATTCGTAGGTAGTTAGTGTATATAAAAAAATGGTGAAAACGGGACTTGTCGAAGCTATTGATTCTTTTTAGTTAAAAATTCCCATATTGCGAACACTTAGCTACTTTTCGAGGTTATTAGTCGAGGGGGATTGAGATTCTTGGTTTTCTTAAGTTTTATTCATAACATTGCGTGAGGAAACGGCAATACCTTAGTATGGGGGATTTTGGTATGTGCTTAAATTAGCACATATCTTTTTTCCATTAAAAAACGGACTTAATGACAAAAACTGCCCAAATTAGGTTCGTTTTGCATTTGTGTTGTGCAGGAACCGGATATTCACTAAAAGACAAAAATCGAAGCCAAACCGGACAAAACTGAGCACGGATTTGGAAAGAGCACGAAAAACTGAGGCCAAGGGTACAAAAGGATTGGAAACGGAGCTCAAACGGAAATTACCGGATCGACTCGACAACGTTTGTGTATTTTATGAAGTCAAAACGAAGTCAAAGTCAACCCTGGGTACGTCATCGGACTGAGCATCAAAAAAAAAACCGAGCCCGAAAACCTAAACCGCAAAAAGTGGGCCCACCCGTACCCTCCTAGTGGGCCGGGTCAGCCCACTTATTTGACTAAACCTTTTAAACCCTTTATGACCCATAAGCCCATTCCTTTTTATTTAAAAACCAAACGGCCCAAGTTATAAATACTGACCCAATCCATTATCATAAAGAGCATGTAGTAGTCTGTCTTTAGTTTTGTTAGCTTATAACTTTGTCATGTATGCTTTAGTTTTGCTTATTAGGGTTCTTTCATTCCCGTTCTACTTCTTTTTAAGCTTATTTTAGATTTTTAAGTACTTATTATAGCTTAAAATTAAGATTGAAAAGCCCCTAAAGCTGTTTGGCTCTTTATCTTCCCCTGGTGCTAGGCAGTGGCTTTCAAACCATTTATTTTGGCTTATTTGTTAAATTTAGTTTAAGTAAAGTGCATTTTCAGAGAGCCCATAAGCTCTTTAATAAGCTTTAGGAAGCTCAGACCTTAGGAGGCCCCCTAGCTAGCTCATTTTTAAGCCATAAATAGCTAAATTTGTCATTATGTATGCAGTTTAGGATTTATAGTTTGAATGCTTATTGTAGCTTATTAGCTTTAGATTAGGGTTAATTTTGTTTTTTACTAGTCATTAGGTGTAAGTTAATCCATTAGTTGCTTTTTCTTTATTTCCTTTTGCTTATTTAAGCTAGCAGCAATAAATTTTAAAACTAGCAGGACTAACTTTAAAGTTAGTTCTGCTAAGTTCATAAGCTCATTTGTGGCTTATTTTGAGGTGCTTATTGGTTTTAAATTGTTCTCACATGCTTATTGTCTGTTCTTTTTTTTGTGTTTGTGGTTATTTTCCTTTTTCTTTAGCTTAATTAGTCTAAAAATCCAAAAAAGAAAAAAATAAGCCTTAAGCTTATTTAAGCCATTCTGTCACTTTTAAGCTCATTTTCCAGCTTATTTATAAGCTTTTGTAAAAACTTGTAGTTATAAAAATTGCTTATTTATAAGCCCTTTTTAAGTTTATAAAAAAAATTTGAAAAAAAAATATAAAGGGGAAGGCCAAAGTCCCGGGTGAGCAAGACTCGAACCCGGGACCTCAAAGCCCTCAACCCTTATAAACCCCAAAGCCTCTACCGTTGTGCTACAATAGCTCATCCGGTAGAGGTTTGTTAGGTTTATTATTTAAGGGGGTTTTGCCCCATTTGCTTTATAAGCTGTTGGGCTTATTTTGACAGCTTATTTGATAAGTTGGTCAAGACAGCTTATTTTTCTTAGGACCGTCACACTTTCAAGTATTTTTTGTAAATTTATCAGATTTTTATAAAATCTTTTAGTATTTTTTATAATTTATTTTCTTTTTAAAATTTAAAAAATCATAAAAAATAAAATATTAATCAGAAAAATATAAACTTTTTTTTAAAAATTTTCCTTTTTCATATATTTTGTAGGAAAAATATTAAAACTTCTGTAGGGTTAATTTTTAAAAATTTTAATTTTTAAAGAACGGGTTTTGACCCGGTTTTTGTTTTGACTCGTTTTTGGGTCAAACGACCTCCGTTTTTAGTCTAGTTTTTTTTAAACTTCGTTTTTAGTCAAGTAGAATCTATTTTTAGTTTAAAATTTGTTCTAGAGTTTAATGTGCTAAATTTAGGTTTTTAACCCTCGTTTTCCGTACCCATTTTAGGTTTTAAGTTATTTTTACTTTGTTTTTAGGGTTAGTAAATTTGTTTTTGCATTTTTATCTTAGAATAGAAAAATTCAATCATTACCTTTGTTATATTCGAACATCAATCATCAATACCGTCATTTCGATTTTCATTTAAGCCTCGTTGGACATAACGATTTACCGCGGGAATCTTACTTCCGGTTACATATATATTTTATTTTTATGAACTCTTAACCATCATTGGTCTAAAAGGGTATTTGTCGAGTGTTTGCTTAATATAATATAGTTCTATATATATTTTCATATATATATATATTATATTTTGACGAATCAGTATGTTTGTTATAAGTTTCTAAATGTCTGGAAGAACGGAGTCTCGTTTTTACTATCTGTTAAGGTTCGATAATTAACATCAACGTGGGGGGGGGACTTTATGGATGTAAGTACTCAACTTACTTCGGCAGTATAATTAGTTAGACTTAATTGGATTCTGTACTATTTGGTCGCAAAGAGTAATCAATGAATACTATATCGACATAGGCTAATCTTGTTTTAAGGGGGTTTTCATCATTTAGTGATAAGTTTGGACGCTGGTAACTTTATTCAGCAAAATTCGGTGTTTCTATACTTCTCAATCTACCAAACATTTTGGCTAGGTTTGTCCAGGATATTTAATCCATCAATATAAGTACCTCAAAATATATCATTACAGATCTTATGACTGATCTAACCGTGTTATAGGGAAAGTCTCATTATAGTGAAAACCTCAAGAAGAAGGTGTATTCGCGTGAGTATGTTTGTATAAGTTTCTATATGTCCGAGGACGGAGTCTCGTTTCTACTATCTGTAATGTTCGATTATCCACATCAACGTGGCTTATGGATGTAAGTACCCAACTTACTTGGCAGTACTTAATTAGTATCATGACTTAAATTGGTGTACTGTTTGTCTGCAATGAGTAATTCAACTGAATACTATATCGACATATGCTTATCTTGTTTGGGTCTCATCACTTAGTTGATAAAGTTTGTACAATCTGGGACCACTCCAGGACCCAACAACAGCAACCATAACGACAATAACTATGACAAATGGTGATGGGATGCAGAGGGTGAGGACCCTCCGAGAAACAATATCCCCAGAATAAAGTTCAATAAATGAGAGGAGCTCGCGGAAGAGCTTATGCGATAGACGGCGGATTATGGTACTCAATCGTTAGTTCGATGAATCAGCTCCATTAGCTCAAGTGTGTAACAAGTCTGTTAGTTCCACGAACAGTTTACGATCGCAAGGATTTGCAATTGCAAAAGTAACAACTTAAGAATGAGATAAGGTAGTTCCAAGTGAGGCCTTAAGATTCTGTCGAGTGGTAGAACACGATTGTGTTTCTAGACCCTTTTCAACAGATTCTGGCGATTTTCGAATTTAGGTTCATACTCGTGTCATATCGGATACCATTAAGCCCACTCATTTATAATTCATTATTTGCATAAAGAAGCGTCCTAATTTATGTAAATAATCAATTGATAAACTTATGGTTCGGTGATTTATAATTTATTTATTTAACTGAAGAGGCGTCCCAATCCTTTCAAATAAATAAATCATAAATCATCCTACTTAATAATTCCCGATGCAATACGCGTACCCACATAACCTTCAAGATGATGGATGACATTACGATGCATGTGCTCTAATGAGTATGGGACGAGTGTTCCAAACTCGTCTTCGGAGACAGGGAGTAAAACTACCCAAAAATATCGACCTAGAGTTCAAGATAGGTAATGAGTACCTTGGTTAGAGTAACCCAGGTAAAAGTCTCGATGAACCAGTCAACATAGCAATTATCATATAAATCCTCCTATTACAAGTCCCGCCTATACAAGACTTGTAATACTTAGATTCATACATAATCCCATGTAAACAGAATTATAACGGCCTCCGTGTAATACGATATTATATAAAGTTATGAAGAAAATAATATTCTTAGAGACCATTGTTTAACTTACAATGTCTGAGGTATAATTGAGACCATTGTTTAACTTACAATGTCTGAGGTATAATTGAGACAATTGTGCAACTCACAATGTCTTAATAAATGCTCTGGTATTTATATAACTAACTCTTATATAAATAAACGTGTGATATACGCAAAAGATGTAAGCATATATATTACATATATGTATGTCACGTAAGCACTTAATGCGGCACGTAATGTAAGCACATAAGCAAGTAGCGTGTATGCACTTTGAAAATGTTTGATGTGATGCAATGTTTGTGAAGACGACTATAGTCTAGGGTAAATTATGCAACCTATTTCTCTATAGCCAGTGCTCTGATACCAATCTGTAACACCCCCAAAATCATACAACGCAGCGGAATACCACTTGGGGTGCTACTTCATAATACACAGCGCTAGATACAAGAGAACGACCTCTAAATGTGTCGTTTGTAAAACAATCTCGTTGATTTTCTAAAATCAAAATAATAGTTGTCCCATAATTGCCTCACAATGAAAAGCTTGAAGGTGACACAACGAGATTTGATCCTTTGTAGAAATCCAATTATGAAATCTTGACAATTTAGACTCTAATGCACATCAGATAATCCAAGCATTTAATTCACCTGAGAAAAACATGCTTAAAAACGTCAACATAAAGTTGGTGAGTTCATAGGTTAGTTTAGATATGAATAACAACCCAAAGGTTTCCAAAGTATATATGACCATTTAACTCCTTAAATGTCCTTTCAAAATATGTATATGATTTCTAAAATCAACAGTTGCAAAACATGCCAGACCATTTAAATCTCCAAATAGTCGCCAAAACGTATAACATAGGACCACAAGAAACTTCCCGTGATGAAACAACAAATGCAAACATCACGAGACCCTGATTACGTTTCCTAAGCTCATGACACTGAAGCTCGACAATCTTTCTTGCAATTAAAATATATATTGCAATTTACGCCCATCCGGATGTCTAACCCTAAACATCCTAAATTCGACATGCTATAACGTTCGTTCCCGGTGATAGCTAGTCACCCGAACGGGGAGGTCGTTTCCCGAATAGATCTATTAAATAACATTCGCGCTCACATAATGTAATTCTCAACTACATCTATGCAATTGACAGTTCATGACATGGGACTTAACTGGGTTATCGCAACTTAGGCAAACATGTAATCAATACTTGCGTCCAATTTATAAAACAAAGCATGTTGTGTCCATATATAAAACGCTGCATATTTTCATCCCAAAAATATATATAACCGTTATCCAAAACGAGTAAAAGTGAGGCTATGCAACTCATAATATCCTTTAAAAACAATCATATTGTTATAAGATAACCTAGTAAGTAAAGAGTTTGTAGACAAGCATGTATTCCCCCTCGCGGGTTTATAAACGTTCAAAAGATTAAAAAGCGAGGTTATGAACTCACCTTGATGATGAAGAACGATTGGCAGATAGGCATCTAATATGCACAGCACGAACGGAAGACGAAGCGGCTCGATCGAGAAGTTGCAACTAATCTTAACGGCTAAGATCCACTAGCCTAGAATAATATATTTGGGTTCCCCGATGAATAGTCACATCAACGCGACCCGTTGATAAAGATTTAGATTCCCAAGTTGTAATAGTTTGGTGGTTGGTTAAATAAATAAATTGAAAATAAACCCAAAGCGTGTAATATATTCCGTATATATTTCATGTGAAAAATAACCCTTATATAACTCATAAAGACAAACAATCCAAAGATTAATGAAAAGTATAATATACCTTGCAGGTATTATATAATAAGTGTGAATAATTACTTAAACCAATTAGTTTGACAACCATTAAATTAATGAAAAGGCTTTGTACAAAGGTTGACACATGTCTTAACGTTATGTATTAATCAAACCATGTTTGTAACAGTTTATAATCATTATAAAATATAAATATATTTTATAACATATATTTCGTTCTTCGACGGGTTGCGTCTAAAATAGTTCGTCTTATTGTAAAAGTATAGTTTCCGTTCGTTGTCAGGTTATTATACAGTTATATTTTAGTATATCTTTAAAATATAACTTAGTTCCTTTATCGGTTTCTAAAATGATAGCAGTTTTAGTGAACCATTAATAAATATAGAAATTTATATAAAATTTCTTCATGACTTTCCCGTTTATATAACGTTTTCCGTTTTTCGCAAAACTCTACGTTTTCCCTTAATCAATATATGTTGCAATCATTAGTTTTTCCATATTTCAAATGCCCGCGCTTTCTAGATATAATATATATGTTATTATATTTCAACTTAACAAAATAATATATATAATATTTATTTAACCATTTTAAACCACCACTAGGTATTAAACTTTTATATTTATAAAAGTTTTCACTATATATTTATTGATCTTACAATGTATTTATTTACCGATTCGTGTTAACCCAAAAGCGCCCTTATTCTGCTCACCTAAACATAACCCTTATGTTGTTAAACCCACAACCAAACGCGGCCCTACCCGTTTATAACCAAAACCAAACACACCTTACTCGTGCCCAACCCAAACCAAACACCCCCGTTTGACTGCCATAATACCAACCGGACCCTAATTTGCTACAAACCAAACGGACCCCGCTGTGGTGAAACCCACAGCCAACAAACACCCCTTAGGGCGATGGCTGCCACCCATCGCAACCCCGTGTGGTGGCTGCCACTGTCAAAACAAACACCCCTAACTGTTATAAACCCCCCGAACGCACCCTATAGCGGCGGCTAAAACCACAAACCCAATGCACCCTCTTTGGACCGCCCTACATCAAACAGCCCCCCGGCTGTGAACCCAAACCCGACACACCCTATTGTGTGGCTGACCCAACCCAACGCCCTCTTATTCGATGACAACCCAACGCACCCATTTGTTGTTGTTTATTTGCCGAAACAGCCACCACCGTCGTGGTGGTTTTTCACCACCGAAACAAACACCCTGGTGGTGTTTTAATAACCAACCGCACCCTCTTGGTGCTAAGCCGAAACCACACGCACCTACGGTGGTGATGATGGCATGGTGGTGGCTCGGCTGCCGGAGAGAGAGAGAGAAGGTAGAAAACGGCGCGTGAGATAAAAAAAAAAAGAAAAAAAAAAGAAGTGCCTAGTGGGTTGGATAGATCGGGCGATGAGGATCAATTTTGGGTTTGGTCGGAAACGTTCGCCAGAAAAGTTTTCTGGCGCCGGCGTGGTGATGGCCGGCGGTGGCCGGTGGCTGCCGGAAAAAGGTGCCGGAATTTAAAAATTGGAGTGAAGAGGAGAGTTTATATATGGTATGTGTAGGTAAATTTTGAGATGGAAATGAAAATTTTATAAAACTTTTATATTTATATAAAAAGTTTTAAAATTTTTGATAAGTGTTTAATAGTTGGAGGTACTTTTTGTAAATATTTCTCGGGGACCAAAAGTGTAACTTTTGAGTAATATTTTGTAAAATAGTCGTTCGGGACTCGTTTGAGCGACTTAACGGATGATTCAAGTCACGAAACTTGCGCCATTGTTTTCCAAATCATTTTTCCAATAAAAATGAGTATTTACACGATTTTATTTCATAATTGTTTCATAACATTTATTTAAAATGTTTGTTATTCATTTATATATTTTTCCGATAAACTTTATCCGTAAAATGAATTTTAACTTCAATAATTGCGTTTTTAACAAACGTTTTCGATTAACAATATAATTAATTTATTAAATATTTTTATTTAATAAATTATGATAATTAAATATAAATTTAATTATTTTGGGTCGGCACGCGTTGTGCTCAAAATTTTGCGAGGACATTTCAGTCACCTTCTGACTGTTTTCGGATCTCGGTCAAAACTAAAAAGTTGTTCGAAATATCGTTTTACATCAAATTGCTTTAGAGTCCGAGTTGTGAAAACGTGATTTAGCTGCTCGTTTTTGATAAATCAACATAGGAATAACTTATATCTCCTTTAAAATTCCAAAAATTCTCGGATGTTACAGTACCTACCCCAAAGAATTCTCGACCGAGATTAAATTTGTGTTATCCGATTGTGTGACCAAGGAAAGACTTAAGGTTAAATAAACTCGTCCTAAACAAGACGCTGATAACTTTATTCAGCAAAATTCGGTGTTTCTATACTTCTCAATCTACCAAAAATTTTGGCTAGGTTTGTCCAGGATATTTAATCCATCAATATGGGTATCTCAAAATATATCATTACAGATCTTATGACTGATCTAACCGTGTTATAGGGAAAGTCTCATTATAGTAAAAACCTCAAGAAAAAGGTGTAGTCGCGTGAGTATGTTGTATAAGTTTCTAAATGTCCGAGGACGGAGTCTCATTTCTACTATCTGTAAGGTTCGATGATTCACATCAACGTGGCTTATGGATGTAAGTACCCAACTCACTTGGCAGTACTAGGATATATCGCGACCTAATTCTTCCTACTAGTGGCCCGAAATGAATAGTCCAACTATCTGTTTCGTCGATAGGTGTTTATCTCGTTTAAGGTGGGGTTGCATTACCTATTGGCTAAAGTTGTATCAGTCGGGACCGCTCCAGGACCCAACCACGACAACTATAACGATGATAACTATAACAAACGATGATGAGATGCAGAGGGTGAGGACCCTCCGAGAAACAATACCCAAATAAAGTGTCCATAAATGAGAGGAGCTCGCGAGGACTTATGCGATAGACGCGGATTATGGTACTCAGTCGATCGTTTCGATGAATCAGCTCAATTAGCTCAAGTGTGCACAAGTCGCCTATTAGTACATATCATTAGCTCACCAAACAGTTCCTGATTGCAAGGATTTACAATCGTAAAATAAATGACTTAAGATGATATAAGGTAGCACAAACATGCCATAAGATTTCTGCGGAGTGGCAAGGCACTATTGTGCTTCTAAACCTTTTTAACGGATTCTGGTGATTATCGAGTTCAGGTTCATACTCGTCTCATATCGGATACCATTAAGCCCACTCATTTATAATTTATTATTTGCATAAAGAAGCGTCCTAATTTATGTAAATAATAAATTTATAAACTATGTTCGTGATTTATAACTTATTTATTTAAAATGAAGAGGCGTCCCAATCCTTTTAAATTACATAGATTATAAATCTATCCTACTTAATAATTCCCGGTGCAATACGCGTACATCCATAACCTTCAAGTGGTTGACATGACGATGCAATGTGTTCATACTGAGTATGGGACGAGTGTTCCAAACTCCGTCTTGAAGACGGGGAGTAAAACATCAGGGAAATTCACACATAGTTTTCAAGGATCCGTTAGGTTATGAGTACAAAGTAAAAGTCTTTATGAACAGTTAACATAGGCAATTAATCATATAAATCCTCCTATTTACAAGTCCCCTGCCATACAAGACTTGTAATACTTAGATTTATACATAATCCCCAAGTAAACAGAACTTGACGGGCTTTGTTAACAATAGCAATTATCAGATCAATCCTCATAATACAAGTCTCGGCCCATACAAGACTTGTAATACGGGGGGGGGGTGGGGGGGGGGGGGGGGGGGGGGGGGGGGGGGGGGGGGGGGGTGGGGGGGTTTTTTTTTTTTTTTTTTTTTTTATTTTAGAATTTTTTTGGTTTTTTTTTTTTTTTTTTTTTTTTAGATTCATACATAATTCCATGTAAACAAAATTATGATGGTCTCCGCGCAATACGATATTGTATAAGGCTATGAAGAAAAATAATATTCTTAGAGACCATTGTTTACTTACAATGTCTGAGAACAAAGTGAGACCATTGCGCAACTCACAATGTCTAAGAAGTAAAATGAGACCATTGTATAACTCACAATGTCTGAGGTATAATTGAGACCATTGTGCAACTCACAATGTCTTAAGAAATGCTCTGGTATTTATATAAATAACTCTTATATAAATAAACGTGCGATATACGCAAAAGATGTAAGCATATATATTACATATATGTATGCCATGTAACCACTTAACGCAACACGTAATGTAAGCACATAAGCAAGTAGCGTGTATGCACTTTGAAAATGTTTAATGTATTGCAATGTTTGTAAAAACGGTTATAGTCTAGGGTAAAATATGCAACCTAGTTCTCTATAACCAGTGCTCTGATACCAATCTGTAACACCCCTAAAATTTCAACAACGCAGCAGAATACCACTTGGGTGCTACTTTATAATACACAACGCTAGATACAAGAGAACGACCTCTAAATGTGTCGTTTGTAAAACATTCTCATTGATTTTTTGAAATCAAAATAATAGTTGTCCCATAATTGCATCACAATGAAAAGCTTGAAAGCGACACAACGAGATTTGATCATTTGTAGAAATCCAATTATGAAATCTTGTCAATTTAGACTCCAATGCACATCAGATAATCCAAGCATCTAATTCACCTGAGAAAAACATGCTTAAAATCGTCAACATAAAGTTTGTGATTCATAGGTTAGTTTCAGATATGAAAAATAACAAAGTTTCCAAAGTTATATGACCATTTAATTCCTTAAATTCCTTTCAAAATAATGTATGATTTTTAAAATCAACAGTTGCAAAACATGCCAGACCATTTAAATCTCCAAATAGTCGCCAAAACGTATAACATAGGACCACAAGATTTTCCCCGTGATAAAGCAAACCGCAACTATCACAAACATATAAACTTCCCGTGATGAAACAACAAATGCAAACATCACGAAACCCTGATTACGTTTCCTAAGCTCATGACACTGAAGCTCGACAATCTTTCTTGCAATAATATATATTGCAATTTCTGCCCGATTAGATGTTTAACCCGAAACATCCCCAAATTCGACATGCTATAACGTTCGTTCCCGGTGATAGCTAATCACCCGAACGGGGAGGTCGTTTCCCAAATAGATCTATTCATAACATTCGCGCTCACATAATGTAATTAACAACTACATCTATGCAATTGACAGTTCATGATAATGGGCTCAACTTGGGTTATCGCTACTTAGGCAACACGTAATCATAATATAAAATTGATCCACTTGTGTCCATATATAAAACAATGCATGTTTTCACCCCAAAAATATATAAAACATTTATCCAAAACGAGTAAAAGTGAGGCTATGAAACTCATAATATCCTTTAAAAACGATCACATTGTTATAAGATAATCCAGTAAGTAAAGAGTTTGTAGACAAGCATGTATCCCCCTCGCGGGTTTATAAAATTCAAAAGATTGAAAAGCGAGGTTATGAACTCACCTCGATATGTAGAACGTATTGACAGATCAGTACATCTAATATGGCACGATACGAACGGAAGACGAAGCGACTCTATCAAGAAGTTTGCAGCTAATGCTAACGGCGAACTCTCACCACCTTAGGATAAATATTTGGGTTTCCCGAATGATAGTTAACCTCAACTCGTCCACGTGATTTAGATTTATATTAAAAATTGTAAAATCTTGGTGGTTGGTTAAATAAAAAAATTAAAATATACCAAAGTGTAGTAAACTATAGTTCTTATATATTACATATGAAAAACAAACCCTATATAACTCGTACCGTGAATTATATAACATACAACTTCCAACTAAAGAATAAAAACAAAACAAAAAAAAAAAATAAAAATTAAAAAAGCGAATTTTTTTAATGAAAAGAATATACAGTTATGCAAAGTATTTATCAAAAGGTGTAAATAATTAACCCAATTAGATTTTGGACACCAATTCAATTAAACAACCGATGTTTGTAACAGTTTATAATCATTTAAAATATAAAATAATATTTTATAAATTGTATTTCGTTTCCTCGACGAGTCGTGCTTAAAACAGTCCGTTTCATTGTAAAGGTATAGTTTTTGTTCATTGGTCGGGTTATTCTATAATACAAGTTAATGTATCTTTTAAAATATAATCTTGGCCCCCTTTATCGGTTTCTAAAATAATAGCAGTTATAGTAAAACATTACTAAATATAGAAATCTATATAAATTTCGTCATGACCTTTCCGTTTATAAAACGATCCCAATATTCGTAAAACTCAACATTTTCCCTTAATCAATATATGTTGCGATTATACTAGCATTTCAATATTCCAAATACCCGCGCGTTTTAGGTATAATATATATATATATATGTCATTATGTCTAAACTTAAACCAAATAATATATATCGTATTTATTTAACCAATTTTAAACCACCAATTTATATCCGGTATTAATTTATATAAACAAACCTTAATATGTTATTAGTTGTTTTATACCAAAAATGAAACCACAAACGCACCCCTTCGGGTCGTTTAAAACCAAACGTACCCTATTCGAGTCAAAGTCCAGAAACAAACACCCCCTTATTATGAACCTGTCAACCAAACGCACCCTTTTTGGTATTACAACGAAAACCAAACGCACCCAGGCGGTCCACATAACCAAACGGCATCCTAAAATCGATATTAATATCAAACAAACGCACCCTCGGTGCGGCTGCCATAAACCAAACAGCCCCTTCGGCTGTTTTATTAGAACCAAACACTCCCTCCGGGGTTTCACTATCAAACCCGACGCACCCTATAGTGGCGGCAGCCCACCAAACCCACCCCATGGTGGCGGCTGCCCAACCACCGCACCCTATACTGTAATAAACCAGAACCAAAAACAACCCCATTGGTGGTGGTGGTTTTTATCCACCGAAACACAGCCGAACAAACACCCCTCGCTGCTATACAAACCACACGCACCCCTTGGTGCTTAGCAAAATCAAACGCACCCTATTTGTGGGTTGACCCGACAACCCAACGCACCCATTTGTTGTTGTTTATTTGCCGAAACAGCCACCACCGTCGTGGTGGTTTTTCAACACCGAAACAAACACCCTGGTGGTGTTTTAATAACCAACCGCACCCTCTTGGTGCTAAGCCGAAACCACACGCACCTACGGTGGTGATGATGGCATGGTGGTGGCTCGGCTGCCGGAGAGAGAGAGAGAGGGAGAAAACGGCGCGTGAGAGAGAGTGACCTAGTGGGTTGGATAGATCGGGCGATGAGGATCAATTTTGGGTTCGGCCAGAAAAGTTCACCGGAAAAGTTTTCCGGCGGCGGCGTGGTGATGGCCGGCGGTGGCCGGCGGTCGGTGGCTGCCGGAAAAAGGTGGCCGGATAATTGGGAGAGAAGAAGGAGAGTTATATATGTATGTGTGTAAATTTTGAGATGGAAATGAAAATTTTATAAAACTTTTATATTTATATAAAAAGTTTTAAATTTTTGATAAGTGTTTAATGTTGGAGGTACTTTTGTTAATATTTCTCGGAGTGGACCCATGTGTAACTTTTTCATATACTTTTTGATAAAAGCGGTTCGGGACTCATTTGAGCGACTTAACGGATGATTCAACTCTCGAAACTTGCGCCATTGTTCTCCAAATCATTTTTCTGATAAAAATGAGTATTCACTCGACTACTTTTCGTAAACGTTTTATAAAATTTATTTAAAACGTTTATTATTTATTTTTATATATTTCCGACAAACTTGTTCGTAAAAATGAATTTTAACTTCAATAACTGCGTTTTTAACAAACGTTTTCGATTAACAATATAATTAATTTATTAAATATTTTTATTTAATAAATTATGATAATTAAAAATAAATTTAATTATTTTGGGTCGGCACGCGTTGTGCTCAAAATTTTTGCTAGGACATTTCAGTCACCTTCTGATTGTTTTTGGATCTCGGTCAAAACTAAAAAGTTGTCAGGAACATCGTTTTACATAAAATTGCTTTAGAGTCCGAGTCGTGAATACGTGGTTTAGCTGCTCGTTTTTGATAAATCAACCTAGGAATAACTTATATCTCCTTTAAAATTTCGAAAATTCTCGGATGTTACAATTCATCGATCGAAACGCTATAAAACAATTATGTTATAAATATAACATAATTTATCATCCACTAGCTTTTGAAGAAACCTAAAATGATAAAATCTTATCATTTAATTTATAACGTATCACGTTACTAGGGAATTTCATGTGAGGGGTTTCATTTGGGTAGAGGTTTTGACGAGTTGCTGGATTTTCAATTTAAAGTGTCCCATCTCCTCAAAAAAGTTCAAGCCTTCGGGATCTCTGTTGAACGGTGGTCGGTCAGTCCCTTTCTTCTGTTTGAAATTCAAGTGCAAGAGTAAGCCAAAAAATGTGAGCGCTCCAGCACTATACGACTTTTTTGCGTCGCCTTGTCTTGCTGGAGGCAGATTTTACTACATGACCTCTGGATTATGATAACTCGAACAGTGTTACGATGTTTTCATAAACTAATAAACTAAATTAACGTCAATGTTAAATAAAGCTTTGAAGTATAATCAAACTAAGACTTGACATATATTAACTCAGGTTGAGTGACAAAGCCATTTAACACCATCTGAGTCACTTTTGACATCAATCAGATTTTCCTGAACTAAGGTGAGTTCATAGTCCCACCTTTACATGTTTTCTAAACTTCGTGGGGAGATACATGCTATAAAACATGAATACAAGTGTTTTTCCAACTGTATGCTATCCTGATATATTATTGCCTAAGTTTGCCTGCATTGCCAATATTTCTTAATCATGAACCATTAGTCACTTGCGAGTGAACGCGAATATTGTGGATAGATCTATCAGGGTGTGACGACTCCCGGTGGTGTACCTATACTTTTGGTACCAATAGCACTATATTTGATTATAATGGGTAACTTTGGCAAGTTACCTTTCATAAGGGCTTAGGTTCCTCCCCAATGTCACTGCGGTGATTTCATGTTAACGTGTTGGTGTCATGAGCTTAAATGCAATAATACTGTTTACTATGATAGTTGTAAATGCAATTACAATTATTACAAACTATGGGTGTATAACAACGTAACCCACTATTGAACTTGTATTCAACTATTATAACTTAAAACCTGTGAATTTCACTCAACCGTTGTGTTGACCCTTTTAGCATGTTTATCTCAGGTAATTGAGCAATCTATGGCACGGAGTGGCATTGGACTTGAGGACGTCCAAACTTGTTATCATTCAAACTTTATGTTTTCATATGTACTTTGGGACCTCTTTGTAAAACTTTGATATAATAATGAATGATAACTAAATTTTCCAAAACGTCTCTTTTGAGTCATTTTCTATGATTATGACTGTTGATTCATGAAGTAATACCCCAAATTAGCTTCCGCTGCTATATGTCAAATATCGGGGTGTTACAATATTTGAAGATACAAAACGTCAATGGTACTTTACAGTCTAATTAAAATCTTTTAAATTTCTTCAATGTCATTCATAACTTTTCAAATTTTTTACTCAAGACAAGAACTTCTCGAGTAAATGAACGTACACATCAATGATGCTTCCGAGAGTTCGAAACCATAATGGGGGAATACGTGTACTTTGATACTTTGATGTAATCAGGTCAACTTCCAGGGGGAAGTAGTGTATACTACTTTAGTTAGTATGGTTTGTGTGAAGTATACGCGAGAAGATTTGTTGCTAATTTCTTGCATGTACACCCGAACGGATATTCACCAAGAACAAATGTCATGATACAGTATAGAAGCAGTATTAGTTGGTGTGGTTGGTTGATTCTTGTACAAAATTCCACTGTGCACCTTAAATATCAATGTTAGAAGATCGTTCGGGCTATGATAAGTGTAAAATACACATATCCGTTAATACCTAAAATAACCCAATTAAACCCAAAACAGACCAAAAAATGGCAAAAATATGCTTGTATTTGTGTTTTTTGTGTGCAGGTACGGACATATCAAAAATCACAAGTAAACCATCAAAAACGGGCAAGCACGGACACGAGAATCAGAAGAGTACAAAAAGAAGCCAAGGATTCAAAGCCAAAGCCAGAAAAGTCAAACCCGCAGTCAAATCCAGTCAACATGGTCAAGAGAAAGAGAAAAGTTTAAATCTTTTTAACCCTGAGTCAGTTAAAACAAGCGAGAAAAAGGAAAACACTGTTCATCGTCACTCTCCTTTCACCCCCAGTAAAAAACAAAGGGCTTTTGAAAATTAAAGGGTGCAATTGTCTATTCAAGTGATCTAGTACATGATGGCAGGGATATATGTGTCATTCTTAGTAGATAAGTAAAGAAAGAGGCCACGTCAGCCATGGTGAAAGCACAAATAATAGTGGGTTTTTGTGCTAATCTACTCATATAAGTAGCACAAGCTGTCACAATCATAGAATGACAGGTTGGCAATCCTCAGGTGTCCACAATGTGATCCAACGGCTCAAGAAAGAGATCAATAATGAATGAAAAATGAAGGGTACGGATTGAGAGCTTAGAAAGAGACTCAAGAGGCTAGAAGGATCCAAGGCAGGCTATAAATAGGCCTCACACACTCCACACGCGAGGACGTAGCTTTTAGGACTAGTTTTTAGCTTAATTTTATTTTTAGCTTAATTTTACTTTAAATCTTGTAATTTCCTTTTAAATATTGTAATCAAGTTTTCTATTAATGAATTCAGTAGTTTTTAATCTATTTTAAGCTCTTTTTGTTCAATATTCATAAGCT
>BQNB010046228.1:0-43831 GCA_026074375.1 Tanacetum coccineum | reverse complement strand
GAAAACAAATTTCACATAAAAGAATTAGGAGAGAAGCTTGACCAACATCGTAACAGAATACGCAAATAACTCTCTCAAATCCTTTCCGCAATCGAAAAAAAAACCTGAACCAGATGCACCAACTTTTGCTATCACCACCAGGTCTCGAACTAGCACCCGTGACCCCCCTTACCCAATTTCACCAAAACCGATGACTGTCGACCATGCTGAAGGGACCATCAGAAAAGAAGGGCCCGAAGGTGAAGAACCAAGCATCGTGCAGGATGGGGAAGGCCCTCAGTCAATCACCTTCTACCATCCCTCTAAGTCGTCCAGTGTACCTTTTCCCTCCCAATTGAAGAAACAGAAAAAGGATGATGATGATGAACGACTCTAGTCTATCTTCAAAAAAATTCAAATTAATCTAACATTTCTGGAAGCCATGATCCATATGTCGAAAGGAGCCAAGATTCTCAAAGACCTTCTTTCGCATAAGGATAAACTCAAAAAAGCAGCCTCTTCGGTCAAACTTAATGAAGAATTCTCAGCTGTCATCCAGAGAAGCTTACTCTAAAAGGAAGGAGACCCAGGAAGTTTCACACTATCATGTATTATCGGACCCTTGACAATGAAAAATGCTCTAGCCGATTTAGGGGCAAGTATCAACCTTATGCCACATTCTCTCTTTCGGTGATTGGGCATTTCCAAGCTGAAACCAACTCGGATGAGTATTCAGCTGGCCGATCGATCTATTAAATATCCCGTCGGGGTATGTGAGAATCTTTTATTCAAGATAAACAAATTCATCTTCCCGGTTGATTTCGTAGTCTTGGAGATGGACGAAGACGAATTAGTATCGATCATCTTAGGATGGCCCTTCCTCGCTACCGCTCGAGCTATAATTGACGTTCACGAAGGGAGGCTAAGCCTGAGAGTCGGTAATGAAACCATCACCTTCAACATTGGAAAGTCAATGAAATACAAATGTTCTCGTGACGACTATCTATACTATGCCGATCATACGACGAAGCTCATCCGAGAACAGTGGGTAGACACGGTCGACTACGATGAAGAATGGATAGAAAGTGAAGAAGGAAGAGATTCAGACGAGGTATGGGCAGTTTCTTTCTACCCTAAGGCAGAACCAGTTGAGCCACCTAAACTGGAGCTGAAAAGCTACCCGGACATCGAGAAGGCCAACTCTTAGTAGTTATCTCTTCCGTATTATCCACCATTGAGAAGGCCAGGCTTCTCGAGGTTCTAAAGAACCAAAAAGGAGTCATCGCCTGGAGCATAACGGACATAAAAGGGATTGACTCTTCACTCTTTAATCACAAAATCCTCATGAAAGACGAGTTCAAGCCAAGCGTCCAACCCCAAAGACGGGTGAACCCATACATTAAGGAGGTAGTAAAGAAGGAAGTCATAAAACACCTTGTTTCCGATGATCTACTGGGTTGGGGGTGTGTGGTAGAGCCATGGGGTGTCCCATGTTCAGGTTATCCCAAAGAAAGGAGGGATGATCATAGTTAAGAACGAGAAAAATGAGCTGATTCCTCAAGAACAGTCACCGGATGGCGCGTGTGCATCGAATACCATAAACTAAACAATGCAACCTGGAAAGACTACTTTCCCCTCCCATTCATCGACCAGATGCTTGAACGGTTAGCCGAGCATGAGTACTATTGTTTTCTGGATGGGTTCTCAAGGTATTTTCAGATCCTTGTCGCCCCAGAAGACCAAGAAAAGACTACGTTTAATTGCCCATATGGCACCATGGCATATAAACGAATGCCATTCGGATTGTGCAATGCTCCGACAACTTTTCAACACTACATGATGGCCATATTCCATGAATTGATCGAGGATAGCATGGAAATATTTATGAACGATTTCTCCATCTCCGGTAGTTCCTTCGACCACTGCCTCCAAAACCTAGAGAAAATGTTGAAGAGATATGAGGAGACCAACCTTATATTGAACTGGAAAAAATGCCACTTCATGGTAAAGGAAGGGATAGCCTCGGTTATAAATTTTCTCGATCAGGAATCAAAGTGGACAAAGTAAAAATCAAGGCAATCTCCAAACTACCATATCTCATAAACGTAAAAGCCATACGGAGCTTCCTAGGGCATGCAGGCTTCTACAGAAGGTTTATAAAAGATTTCTCACAAGTCGCACGCCTAATGACCCAGCTCCTCGTAAAAGACGCCCCCTTAAACTTCTCTGAAGAATGCATCAAAGCCTTCGACAAGCTAAAACAAGAATTAACACGGGCTCCCATCATGATTAAACAACATTGGCTATTTCTATTTGAGATCATATGCGACGCAAGTGACTACGCTGTCGAAGCAGTGATAAGGCAAAGGAAAGACAAACACTTTCAGCCTATACACTACGCTAGTTAAAAAACAATGAACAAAGCGTAGGAGAACTACACAACAACCGAAAAAGAGCTTTTAGCTGTTGTTTTTGCGTTCGACAAATTCTGACAGTATTTGGTCCTATCCAAAACCATCGTCTTCACCAATCACTCTGCCTTACGGTTTCTCTTCACAAACAAGATGCGAAACTGTGGCTGATAAGGTGGACATTGCTACTTCAAGAATTTGATATCAAAATACGTGACAAGAAGGGTGTCGAGAACCTTGCACCAGACCACCATTCCCGGCTTGAAAATCCCAACCTTGGGAAGCTGAATAAAGCAGAAATTAAAGATTTATTCTCTGAAGAACAACTAATGACTATCTCTGATAGAGGTAACGAACCATCGTACGTTGACTATGCTAACTACCTGGCAAGCCGAGTTTTACCCTTCCGTTCCACCCGACAGGAAAATCAAAAGTTTTTCAACGATCCAAGGCATTATTTTTGGGATTAGCCATTCTTATTCAAGCAATGTGCAGACCAAATCATACGAAGATGCGTCGCTGGTAGTGAGGCAACCCAAATGCTTCAACAATGTCATAGCGGACCATCAGGGGGACATCATGGGATCGACACAACCGCAAGGAAAGTCTTCGAAGCCGGTTTCTACTGTCCCAATATCTTTTGCGATGCACGCAAATTAGTCTGAGCTTACGATGCATGTCAGCGAGCCGACAACATCTCTTCAAGGGATGAAACACCACAAAAATACATCCAAGTCTATGAAATATTCGACTCCTAGGGAATAGACTTCATGGGGTCATTCTCCTTGTCAAATGGAAACAAATACATCTTAGTAGCTATCGATTACGTATCCAAATGGGTTGAGGCTCAAGCCTTCCCCACTAGCGATCCTCAAAACATAGTGAACTTCCTCAAAATATTATTCTTTAGATTTGGGATACAAAAGGCTCTGATAAGTGACAGAGGTACCCACTTCTGCAACTACCAGATGGAGAGAGAAATGAAAAGGTATAGGGTAGTCCATCGGTTCTCCACCGCGTATTACCTGCAAACCAACGAGCATGTCAAAACCACTAACCGAGCAATCAAGCATATTCTTGAGAAGACTATTGGGAACAACAGGAAAGAATGGTCTAACAAATTGGATGATGCACTATGGGCCTTCCTAACCACGTTTAAAACCCCCTTAGGAACAATCTGATTCAGAATAATCTATGGCAAAGCATGCCACCTCCCTGTCGAACTCGAGCATAAGGCTTACTAGGCCATCAAGGCCTGTAACATAGATTTGACAAAGGCTAGAGCTAATAGGTTTTTACAAATTAACGAACTGGATGCCTATGAATCCTCAATTTCTTACAAGGAAAGAACCAAGAGGTGGCATGATAAACAAATAAAAATGCAAACCAGTTATGAAAAGGGTGATATGGTACTGCTCTTTAATTCGCGTATGAGATTATTCCCAGGTAAGCTGAAATCAAGATGGTATGGGCCATTTGCAGTAAGCAAAGATATAAATAATGGAGCAATTAAACTTTACGATAAGAATGGGAATGAATTCATTATAAATAAACAACGTGTGAAACCATACCAAAATGACATGCAAATTGTTGATAAAGATGACGATATCACACTTGAGGATGAAGGAGAAGTCACGTAAGGACGTGTGACTTCGAGTCTAGCTACAAGACTCGTAAATAAAGAAAAGTGCTTTTTGAGAGGAAACCCAATATTTATTTTCCCACACTTAGGAGTGTCTTGTGTTTTAATTCTTTATCGTTTATTCTTGTATGTTTGAAATATATTTTGTAATCATGATTTGTTTTGTTTTTAATTTCTTCTTATTAACAATCAAAGGTATTTTGCATAAAATAAGTGTAAGGGAAATTATCCGGTTTATAAGAACCAATTAAAACATATAAAATAAATTATTTAGATTAATTCGCGTCAGTTTCAAGTCATATGATTGTAATGATTAATTTCCAGGTTTTATGCAGTATTTTCTACAAGAAACAACTAATAAGATTGCGTGCAATTTTTTTCCTGAAAAAGAATGTGAAGTTTTCATAGTGTGTGGAGATGGCGTCAGAAAAGAGTGCGACACCGTCTGGATTTTAAAGTGCCGCATCAGGATTTTTCCTGATGGCGTCAAACCCTTAGACATGTGAAAATTCGAAATTTTCAATTATTTTCGAAAAATAATTTTGCACAATCTCTAAAATTTGTATTTTTCTTATAAACCTGCAGAAACCTAGAATTATATCATCACTTTCATCCTATCTTTACTGCTTTCATAGAGTCAACCCTAAAAGTTTCATTGTATATATCATATACCGCCAATTTTACGCCAGGTGTAGTTGTCTTTGTCTTTGATTATACAGTTACATTTGAATGAGAAGAGAAGCTTGGAGAGTGCTTAGAAGTTCATTAGACAATTTTTTTTGGAGGACGATTTACTCAGTTTTATCGCATGTTTCCTCTCCATTATTGAGCAAACCAGGAGAGTACTATTTCTTTTACTTGTTTTCTTTTCCCATATTCGTTTACGGGTACTTTTAAAGAAACATTGGGGATAATTAACCAACTTAAGTGTAGGGAAAAACCTAGAACTATTCTTTCAATTGCCAATTGCTTTGTCCTTAAAATGATAGGCAATATATCAAAACATAGCGTAAAAGGTAATTTTGTCCAAAATTAAAAAAAAATTTATGACACATACCGATGAAAACCGAGTATTAATAGCGTCTCACGGATATGAATTTATATGACTAGCACAAAAACCCTTAGAATTAAACCCTAAAAAATGTGAGGTTTGTCTTTAGATCTTTAGGAATTCAGATATCCATGTTTGATACCAAAGATAGTTTATACCTTTAGCTTGTTCGAGTGGTTCAAATGCAGTCATATGTGTTTATTCCGTCGTTACGGATGTGTACGTATGGTCTTTATCTCCTTTTCTGGAACATTGGTATCGTATTAAATTATATGAGTAAACCGGTAGTATATTAAATTCTAAAACTTGTTTATGTGATGCATCCCGGGACCGCATAGTAAGTATTAGGATTTGCTAGACCAAAAGAACTAGGAATTAACCCATGTTTTAAACCTTTATTTGTTACTATGGTCACATCGATCATATAACTATCCCACACCTTGCCATGCACTCATTTTTAGTGTAGGATCCCCCTAGTATAACCCTCCGAGCCTATCTTTTTCATGGTTCTTGTAATTTTCTGGTTAATCCGGACTATTAATAAAGAGTATTGTTTAACCCTACAACCAATCATTACACCCAAATCACCTTAGCCTACCTTGTATGTACTCGTTTTTAGTACATTATTGTTTTAACCCAAGTTAATTATTTGAGTACACAGTTTGCCTAAGCCCCTATCATTCAAATACAATTTGGGACGATTGGGATTCATGTAGTGTTTATTTCGGGAAGAAATATGAAGAAAAGTTAAATCAATACCCCCGTATGTTTGTCAAATGATCTCCATGCTATGTTGATCCGCCTTAATTCGGGTCATTAGTTAGATTGTAATTATGAGTTCTAAAACTCAAGTGTAGGGTTGTGTTATAAACCCTAAGTTATGATGTATTAATATGTCAAAAAAAGAAGAGAAAAATAGAAAAGAAAAACAAAAGAGATTGATGTAGAGTTGTGTAGTGTTTGTATATTTTTGTCTGAGTTCTTGGCTTAGCAACCCAATCAGCGTGTATTCTTATAAATAATTAGATAACCCCTTCACCCCTAAATTCACCAAAAAGCCACCCTCAAATATATCCCATCCGTTTTCGTTTTCATTAATGTTATCTTACATCTACACCCAACAACCCTTAAAAGACCTCTTTGATAGTAATGATTTAATACTACGCTAGCGGTGAGTTTGATCCTTTCAAGCCTATGGTAATTTATAAGCTATGACAGTAATGAGTGTTAATTTTTTGTTCTATCGTTGTTAAATTATTATAACTCCCGAAAGAAAAGAAATCCCAAACACTTATGTGAGGTGCTAGTATATTCTTTCCGTGCTTTTAATTACGAGGTCTAGGAGGTTGTGTCGTCAACTACTTTTAAAAAAATAGGTTAAATGCCCCCAATATTGCTATTGTCTAGGTAGAAAAGCCCATTTGCTTGCGGACAAGCAAATCCTATGTGTAGGGTATTTGATGAGGTGTCATTTTATACACTTTTTCGGGGTCGTTTAACCCCTTAAATCATGCATTTATGCCCAAAATAGGTACTTAATCGTTCCTTTTCAGGTATTTCTCATTTGGAAGACATTTGGAAGAATTACACGTGACTTGGGCTCATTTGGAGAAGAAACGGACAAGAGTACAAACCTACACGAACATCACTCGAGATAATGTTCTCAACAGCTTAAGACGGCGTCACCAATACAACGTGACGCCGTCACAACGAAGACCAAGACGGCGTCACTGGATCTCACGACGGCTTTAAAAAAAAAAAAAAAAAAAGAAGTTACACGACCCAACCCATTATCTAGAATATTCTCTAACATGACGCGTCAACACTAAAACCGAAGCCCGTCTAGCTAATTTCCTATTATACAAACCCGAAGTTTTAGTTTTAAGTGTTTTAACTCTAGAAATAAAAAAAGGGTAAACGGACCCAGTTCGTTTAGCAGCTATTAGGACGATTTTAGGGCCTAAAAACCCTATTGTACTTCCTCCAACTCATGTTTTAATCAAGTAAGGTTTACTTAATCATTCAATATGTATATGTGTTTGTTTGATTTATCTATTCTGCTTTATCTATAACCATGCTTGGGCTAAACCTCCTATTGTGTTTATTATGATTGTATGAAGCCTAGAATTAATCTAGTATGTTGCTTCTTGTAATGTATGTGCATGTTAGGTCGTAGAAAACAGCTTTTGTTGTTATCGCAGTTGATAAGTCTAGGAAAACATGATTGTGTAGAAAAGGATACCATTGGGTTAACAGTCTTCATTACTACCTTGCCCCCTAAATGTTTGATTCCATCTTAATAAATTTCACATGCACATAGTTACCCTTAGGGCCTTTTAATTCTTCCATACTACCTTGCTATATTGTTTGCTCTAACGGAATGCTAAGTAACGGAGGGTTCATGTAATTGTTCATGACTTAGGAAATAATTACACAGATCATCACAAGTGTGACAAGGCAACAACACTAGGAGAAGAAATCTAAGGAGTAATGCATGATTAAATAAACACAATCTTTTATCTTATTATTATCACCATTAGTTTAGATTTATATTTATTTTAATAGCTAAAACCAAACCAATCTCTCCAATTATATGATTTACTTGCTTTTCATAAAACATAAAAATACTAAAATAATCTTCCCTCAACACTTAGAATTTTGTTAGACCTTTGGGGGACAAGGTTTGGGGGGAAGATTGGGGATCAAGCCTCCCCAACCTATTCCACGAGTGAACATAACAACCCCCCGATTCTTCCCTATACTACAACTACAACGATTAGGTGCTCTCCTAGGAGAATGTAAAACTTCATGTAGAAGTCCTATGACGACCACATCAGACATGAAGAAAAACTATGTTTGGGATTCTCTTACAAAAATTTCATAAGGAGTTTTAAGATGTCTTTTCCTAATGGTGGATCTGTTTTGAGTGTAGCATGCAGTGGCTACAGCTTCAGTCTAGTATTGTTTAGAAAAGACAGATCCTGAAAGCATTGTTCTTGCAGCTTCTATGAGGGTTCTATTTCTAGTTTCAGCGACACCATTTTGTTTAAGTGTGTAAGGAGAGGAAAAGTTTTGAGAAATCCCTTTTTTATCACAAAAGTTGACAAGAATGCTAATTCTGAATTCAGTACCATTGTTAGTTCTGAGTTGTTTGACTTTGATGTCATTTTGATTTTCAACTCTTTTGATAAAAGACATGATGGTTTTAGGTGCTTGACTTTTCTTTTTCAAGAAGTATACCCAGGTGTACCTTGAGTACTCATCAATAATGACAAGGGTGTACTTTTCATGGTTAATGAACCTAGGAGTTACAGGTCCAAATAAATCTATGTGAAGAAGATGAAGACATTTCTTGATAGAAGATGTCTGTTTTTTGTTTTGAAGTTGCCCTATGATGCTTTCCTTTTCACATGATAAAAGTTTTATCTTTTGAGTAGAACAGTGAGGGAAGACCATAACAAATTTGTTTTTGCCATTTGTTGATTGTTTTGAAGTTAGATTAGATGCAAGTATTTTATGCCAAAGCCAAGTTAGATTTTCAACAGGCTTTGGCAAAGAAGCAAGAACTCTTGAGCAGAAGATGTCCGTGTCAAGAACATAGAACTCTCTTCTCTTGGCAATCATTACAACTTCTTGTTGTGTTGAAATTGTTCCTCTTTTCTCATCAAATTGAACAATATATTTAGCATCACAGAGTTGACTGATGATAATTAAATTGTACTTAAGACCATCTACAAATGCTACCTTTGTGAAAACTATATCATTACATTTGATAGAGCCATAACCTTCAGTTGTGCGGTTGGTGAGGGTCATAGGTTTACGACACACAATTCAAACTTTCAATCAATTACTGTGATTAATAAAAGCAAGGTAGGACAAATATGAACTATCATGAACTTATGCTAACATGCAATCCAATCATCATATCAAATCAACAAAATCATATACTGGGTAGGCGTACCCCTCCGATCCAATCAAACACTGAGTAGGCATACTCATCCGATCCAAATCAACAACACTTGACATGCCAAACACAGTACATGTAAGTAATTCACAACCAACATGTAACACAAGGTCATATAACAGTCATACAATATCCACACTCAATTAAAACACATAATCACAGCAATTAAAACATTTCAAAACCATTTGCATCATTTCCATCCCAATTTAAAAACAATGTAAAAAGAGGGACTATGAAACTCAACTGATGCACAGCTACTTCACAAATCCTTGCAAATCAACAAAACACAAATAAAACACGTGTTACACTCGATTAGGCTAAATGTCCAAGTCGGTGTAACAATCAATTGATGGACTACTATGTCTATACCATCTTTAAAAACCTTTTTACAACACTTTTTAACCTTATTTATAATCTAAATACTCTTAATCCTTTTATTCTGATTTTCAGCTTTTGAGCAGAATTTTATAGTTACTTCATGACCACAAATAAAATACTAAATCACCATATTGGTACTTCCTATTGCATTCCCAACCTTCCCAATGGGTTATAAACCACTGTGATATTTTAGAAAAAAATAATAATGAGTCTAACTATTTTATAAAAATTCAACTTCACAGTGTGCCCATAAAATGACCTGATCAGACCTCTTAAAAGTTTGACTTGATCAGACCTATTTAAACAGTTGGGAAAATTTTACAAAAATTCAAGGGGTTCCTAGACAACATGAGCATGCTACTATGTGAATTTCATCCATTAAAAAGAATATTTGATAGGGTTTTTGACCTCACAAACACAACCCAGATTCTGTCCCGAAAATCTAGTTTTGACAACGAACCTTGTAAAACAGATTTGACTGACTTCCACTCACTTTTAATTCATGAAACCACTTAGATTGGAAAGTAGACTCTCTGTAGTTAATTTTAGGCTTAATAAAATCAATAAAAGCTAACCGTATGACCGAGATATGGCTCTCACAAGATGACCTAAAATTCTGCCTAGATTTCTATTCCGAATTTAGCATAATTAACCCTAATTAACTTAATCAAAACCCTAATTATCATCCCTAAAACGATTTTAGATGATCAAAACATCTTAATTACAGATTATTTACAATAATCTAATTCATCAATTCAATTGTTACATAATTAAAATAATGATTAAAACATATGTGTGATTAAGAGTGTAAAAACTAACCCGATTTAAGATTAACAAAGAAATCAAACCTTGATTCTTGAGAGCTTAAAAAAATGACAATGGTGGCTAGGGTTTTAGAATGGGTCAACTAAAATAAAAAAATGAGGATACAATTTTATTTTTTTATAAAATACTGATTTTGTGCTAGACTTAGACTTAGGCTCTCCCCTCTTTTTCTTTTCCTTGAACCGATCCACACAAACACCCTTAAAAAATTAAATAAAATATTTTTTTATATTTATCTAAAAATTTCGGTATATATATATATATATTATTGTAAAACAAAACTATTTATTACATATTTACTCTAAACCTTTAAATAAATACATAATTTAAATTAAACACTTACACAACTAAAAATTAAGACATCTATACTACTATAAAATTTACTAACTAGATTTATTTATTACTTCTTAATCAAACTATAAAATCTTAACACACTAAATAATCTATACCCGAACCAACGATTCACATTCGATAACACCAATTCCTCAAACGCTCAAAAGCTTAACCGCACTAATGCTCAAACTCATTATCAAATTCAAAATAGAATGACTAAATCCTCCATTTCTATACCCACAAGCACATATATTGACACACATATCATATCACATAAAACACTAAAATCGACTTAAGCACATAACATAAAACACATAACGCTAGCTGGGTTAACACTAACGGTTAAACTAACTTGGCTAAATTGTGGTTGTCACAAACAATCTCTTGCAAAGTAACCTTTCCTCCCACATTTGTGGCATATAGTTTCATCAGTTGTCTATACACGACTTGTCTAAAAGAGCTCTTTCTTGATATTCCTCTTCAAGGTCATTCAAGTATTCTTGACTACTTCTTGTATACTCTTCATCATCAGGAATATCTTGAAAGTACTGGACAATAGAGGTTGAGAAGAAAGTAGTTGACAAGGGGGTTGCAGTGGCAAGAGATTTTTTCTTTTCGGCTTCATAGATACTGTCTATGAGGTTTTCTTCATATTTAAGTTTACCAAATAGAAAAGCAAGCTCAGATTCTTTAACATGATTAGTGTTTATGAGACTTTGGCAGAAACTTAGCCACTTCTTTGGTAGCCCATTTATGAAGCCAATATTAATCTCAAGCTTTGAAAGGTTAATGCTATCATTTACCAATTCATTCATTAAAGCTTTGTATCTGGTAAAATTTTGTGTTAGATTTTCACCTTCTTTAAATTTGAATGTATTGTAACACAACTTTAGGTCCATAACCCTACTTTCTTTCACATCAGAAGGGGCCCACATGATATAGTGGCAGGTCATCCTAGGTAGATTAACAGTTGAGGACATAGTTCATTTGGTCATCTGGAAGGACTGACATGATGAGACTTTTGAGTGGTTGATCTAAGTTAGCAGCCTTTCTCTCATCACATGTCCATTGTCCTTCAGGTTTCCTTTGACCAGCTGTCATAGGGACATATAGACCATTAAGAAGAATGTTTTTCAATTGAGGTTCAATACCATCTATGTGGCACATGAATCTCTTCTTCCAATTGGTGAAATTTTCCACCTCTAGCATATAAGCAACATTTAACTGGCCACCCCTATATTCAAGAGTCTGTGGTACTTCTGTTGCCATTTCAATAGATCTTGATTTTAAAAATCTTTTAAACAGTTATATAAAAACTTTTGAAAAGGTTTTACAAATCAAACTGCTCTGATACCACTTGTTGGTCCCCTTGAATGTGATATTAGGTTTATCAAGTTAAACTAATCACATTTCATGGAACAAAGTAAGTTTTAAATAGATATATGTAAACAATATAACGAACAAGTTTAAAACACACAAAAGTAACTTTTCAACGTACATGTTCTTATTAGAATCAAATAAAGAATTTATGACACACTTTACTTGCAGAATAGCAACGTGGTTGAATGATAATTTGGGTGTGATCTCCTCTAAATTAAACTCGAACCAAAGTTACAAGTTTAAGAACAAACTATTAACTAACACTTGAGCTTTAGCTCCAGTAGTTCTATCAGTTTGTTTAGGAGTAAATGTTATTTCATGTGTTTCACATTAATTGGAAGAGATAACATTTACCCCTTACATCACATTCCTTTTATAGGCAAGGAATTAGGTTTACAATGGGATACCTAGGACACATGTCATGCATTAAAGGGGTGGTTGAGATATTTTTTAATGCACACATGCTTTAAGGTACTAGGTACAATCCATCCTTCCCCTCCAAAGGGCGATTTTAGTAAATAACCAAATATGATACTTGGGCTAAACCTCCTTTAGAGAAAGTAGTTGTACTTCTATACCAACTTTAGAAGTATTATTTCCCAAAGAGATTTGCTTTATTCCTTTTGATATAAAGCAATCTTTTTTCCGCCTTGTAAATCTTCTAGAAGAGAAACATTTCGTTTAAGCTTCTAAGAGGAGACTGACATCGTGCAGCTTGGAATTGCCAACCGAGCTGAACTAAAGCTCTTGCTAAGGCCTTCTTCAGTTTTTGAACAACTACATAAACTGAAGTGAAGATACTGCTTGATGTTCTAAGTACCTGAAGAACTGAAGCTGAACTGTCTTCAGCGAGACAAAGCTAAACTTGTCTTCAGCTAGTTTACACTTAGGGGATTTTATGTTTAAATCTATTGAGAGACTAAAGGGCTTAGGAACTGACCCAATAGAAAAACATGTAAATGAGATGCTTAAAATGATGTGGTGAAGAGTTGAGGACCAAAGAGTGCACTAATTACCCAAGAACACTAAGAAAACCTTAGTTTAGAAGTATAAAACCCTAGCTTTTAATCATAAACCCTAATTTTGTGTAAACCCTTAACCAAAATCTTGCAAAAACCTTGCTTCCTTGTGTTGTTGATGCCGTGTATATGAGAGAAAGAAAGGAAGAGTTTTGTGAGTTTGATTTGTGAATGAAAAGGTTGTCCAAGTCTTGGTCTTTGTAGAACTATTTTGGGTAGCTTTGAATGAACTTTGTAGAATCACAAGAGTGTGTTTTAGCAATAAAATAAGGTGTCTTGGCTTGGTGCGGTGTGGGTCTTAAGAAGGAAAGAAGAGGGGGGAAAAAGGATAATAGTAACCATATTACTATGCACATGTGATGTTTTAGAGAGAGACATATGGGGTTTGTAAATTGTAAAAACTATTTGTTGTATTACTCCTTATGTGGCCGGTTTATCTAGAAGCCATGGGGGGAGAAAATGTAGTTTTTGAAAGTGTAGGTACTAGTTGTGTAGTTAGTTCAAAGGTGGTGGTGTATTGGGTAAGTTGTGCATGCATGCATGTATATAATGCAAGTTTAAATGACTTATGACTTACGTAAAAGTTGTAAAAAATTTATACATATGACTTGTAAAATATGCTCATGAGGATGATAATGCACTAGTTACATGTAAATTAAACTTAGTCTAGGGTCGGGATACATTCAAGGTTGTTTTTCATTGTACGTAGAATAATCTAACTGGTTATATGTTAAATCGAGTATGTATGTGTTCAAAGTAAAATGTTCAAGTTTTTAAATAAAAGTAAACCTGGAAAATTTGGGTTGTCACAATCATCTTGGTCCCAAACACGAATTAAGCAAGCCAAAAGATCTAAACCCAAAACACAAAAAACCACCTGCCCACTCGCCGTACCACAACCATTTCACAAACTTTGCATCAGCATAACAAATGAGTTCTTCCTGGTCACCTGAATATGCATTGCGGCAATCAGCTTCACCAATTTCATAAGCTTCAACTGGGCACATTGTTGAAGCTTCTTAAAAAACTCCACACATTTGGACACTACCAACGATCCACTCAAACGTTCCAGTTCACCTATAAACAGATCCCTATCACTAACATCATTTACCAACTCCTGCTATAACTTGGTTAGATATGTTGCATACTGCATATCCTTAGTCGTGTCCCTCTGAAAATAAATCAACATCGCATCAACCACCAACCTTAAATTAGCAGCCATACACAGTTCCTCAAGACACACAAGATGAACCATAATTGTACTTAGAAATGAAGAAGTGTTTTTTTTTGTATGAAAAGGTGTATGAATATTGTATATAATGAACCCTTAAAATAGCAAAAACTAAGTTGAACTCAAAATTCAAAAGTGTAATAACTAGGAACTAAATGCAACTACAACTCAAACTAACATCCTATTCTTGCAATTAGAAGATCATTATTAGTCCCTAAGCCTAAGTCTTTCTTGGGAAGACAAGTTGGCCTGTGTCGATTAGGTGGGAAAGGGTAAAAGACAATTTGAGACATCATGGACCAAATGTGATAGGAAAAGGACAAAAAAATGTAAAACTAACGGGTACTATTTTAAATTCGGACAATTTGTTTGGTCAGTGACATGTGTAACTATTTTTGGATGAAATTACCTTAATACCCATCGTGTGAAACTCGGCTGGTGAAATAAAAAGATAAAAATAACGACAACTAGTGCTTGGGACCAAGCGCACACCAAAAATGCCACCTTGGGGATTATCCCGGCTAAGTTCCAAAACAGAGGACAAAACAGATAAACAGGACTAAATTGATGGATGAAAGGTGTAATTTACCCTTAAATTTATTTGAAAAATAATACTTCAACTAAAATAAAAAGCCGAATGAAATGTATATTTAATTGGAAATGACACAAAAAAAAACACTCATAGGATCATCAGCAACAACGTGTTTTTGCCGTGAGGGCTAAACAGTTATTGCAGCTTCTATAAAGTCAAAAACTATAAAACTCACAATCAATTCACAACTTCTACAACACCAGTAGAGAGAAAATCAAAATAAAAGTATACAATATAACTGAACAAAAGTTATGTGTAGGAATTCAATTTTTACAATTCATGTAACAAAAATAAACACAACAACATAAAAAAATAAAAAAAACATTTTATCCTTTAACTATGTACATAACCTTTTAAAGACACTGTTGGTGCAACATAATATATGAACCAATACCCATTCTTTTTGCTTCATATTTGGCCTTCTAGTCTGATCACATACATTCCATACACCATTTATCTCACCCAAAAATAAGATGCAAGTTGACTCACAACTGAAAACAATAAGTTACCAAAAATAATAACCACCTTGCAGTAGGCTTCTAAATTAATTTTTTCTAAGAAACATACCTGGCTAACATGAAAAGCCTTCTAAACACCTTTATTGTTCACCCAAGAAGCTAAAACTATCTCTGTTTCTGCCTGAAATTTTAAACTGTGATCATATTTCTACAGTTTGCTATTATCTAAATGTGTGATTTGTTAAAGCGTTATTCAAACAATCAACTTACAATGCATTTTTGACTCAAAGAGATTTTTGCATCAGTGGCGGATTGGTACTCTTCTGCCAAGAACCTAATTCTTGAAACAATCTGCTAAGAATGTACTATTGCTCTGTGATTGCTTCCAAAAGCATACGTCGAAAGCTATAAAAATCGCTCCATTGATGCAGAAGCTCACTACAAGTTACAAATGATTGTTTCATGAGCCTATTGACGAAAATCCTACATAAAAATAAAAGAGTTGTTGAGATCGGTGTTATCCAAGCTTCCTCCTTTCATACATATGCACTACTAGAAAATGGACTTTCAGCGACAGACTATTCTATCAGAAATCCGTTAGTAATAGTAATTTACAACGGATTTGTGACAAAAAAGGTTTGTGTGTGATTCTTGGTCGGTGATGCTTATCTGTTGGAACTCTGTCGGAAATAGCGACAGAAGTTATGCATTGGAAGTCTGTCGGTAATGTTTCTGTCGGAAATCAGTCGGCATAATACCATCACAAATCTGTCAGAAAACTGTGCATAATTCCGTCACTAGTCAGTCGGATATTCATCAGAAAGTGGCAAAATAATTAAACATAATAAAGCTCAAATTTGTGTAATCCTATTAGCTCAAATTGATAATTTATGTAATCCTAATAAAGCATAAATAACTGGAAATAAAAGCCAAATAACATTCAATTTTATAAAGCTAAACATAATGAAACATTCAATTTTATAGTAGGTTTAGAACATGAATCCATATTAACATAAACAATAACTGGAAATATAGCAGGTTTAAACACTAAAGAAAGCCTTGTATGAAAAGCTGAAAAGAATCAACAGCCAAGTAGTTTGAGTTGTCCATTTGCTAGAATTCGGTCTACTCAAATTGTGCCATTTTCCTATTATCCAACTATTGAGGGGGGCGTGGATCGTTAATTTTCCTTAACAGCGAGTTAATATCATCCATCTTTCTTTGCCACTCCCTCTCTCGAGCCTCTTCACGAGCATACGCCTCCAATTCCCGTTGCCGCATATGTTCCTGCACTTCGCGTTCCACTTGCCGTTGTACCTGTACTTGCATCTCTATTTCCACTTTTGCCCTCATTTGTGTGTTATCCTATTGCAACTGTCTAATTGTCTCTTCTAACATTTGCACCTACGTTGTATCACAAGCGTAAACAGCTATTCTAGAATGAAGTAATCTCTTTCAAATAATTAGATATCATAAGCAATCAAGAAACACCACTAAATTAAACGGACCTGTTCTTTAAAACCCATAAAAAAAGCCAAACAAGAAATGACAAAAGGCCAAAATTTTACCCTTCTAATTGGGTTGGGTTGGGTGGGTTGGTGTGGGGGGTGGTGTGGGGGGGGGGGGGGGGTATTTCAATTGCATTACTTATTTTGGTGTCTCTTTTTTGTCTTATGTTTCTCATACATATCTTTCGGACCTAGATTGATGCTGCACAATCTAATTTTGACCAGCTATGTGTCCAAGATAAATTGTCTGCTCATAACATTGTCTTAATTCTATGATAATTTTGACCTTGTTCTAAACTTGTTTTGATACACTACCCAGCCTGCACGACATACCTACTTAGCCATGACTAATGGTGTCAAACGCAGCATATAATGGGTCAGAACAGAACAGAAAACACTAAAAACCTGTATATTTTGACTCATTATTTTGACATCTTCCTGCATATGGCATCTTTGCACTCATAGTAAGGGGGAAACAACCTTTATCATTCTTTTTTGCACTAATAAACCCTGCATATTTTGACTCATTACTAAAGCAGCTTACATTGGTCCTTTTTTAGTTCTCTTAAATTCTGTTTTCGGCTCCAGTTCAGTTCAGTCTAGTCCAGTTTAGTTCCACACCTAATATCATTCTTTAACTTCTTCTCTATTTTGTTGAGTCACGCCATGTACTTTCTCAGACTATCATCTTATTAAAAATTCAATCTTGTATCTGATATAAAGTATACACAACTGTTTTGCAGGATTTAGCATTAATGAAAAGATGCAGAATCTCATTTATGTGGTTGGTATACTACAGATATCACAACATTAACTAAACTAATTTGAAGCATATGCTATTTGAACTATACTAATTTCACATCAGATAGTGCAATATCATCTAAACTGATTTGATTTGATGCATATGCCTACATGCGACGAATTCAAAACAATCTCAGCAAAATAGCCCCATGATTTAGCAAAAACAGAAAACACACGGCAATACATGACTCAGCAAAAACAGCCCCGTGATTTAGCAAAAACAGAAAACAGGATTTCCTAATTCAAAGAGATCGGTAACAAACTGCAAGCGATCAAAATATCTATACCAAGTTTTAAGACATCCATTTCAACCAAGTTTTAAGACATACATATACATTTCAACTCACCTTACCACACCATGTAAGCGATCAAAATATCTACTCCTAACCGAAACCATTGATATTTGACCATAGCACTGTATCGACACTGATATTTGGTGTTATCAGCATTATGTTGATGTGGCAACAACTTTGGTGTTGCGGCACTCTCTAAGCCGAAACCACTAACAATTGGTGTTACACATACCTCGCCAAACACATCTCGGTGGCAAACACATCTCACTGATATGTGTTTCGGCCAAAATAATAAATCAATTCAATTATAAGCATTCATTATAAACAAAAATTATAAGCAAAAATATCTACACATCCTCATTATAAGCAAATCAATTCAATTTAATTCATTATAAGCAAAAATATCTAACAATTCAATTAAATTAACAAATCAACATTCATTATAAGCAAAAATTCACCAAACACATCCTCACTGAAAAATAAACATTTAAGTATAAAAAAATTAGGTCAAAATAATCGGAGTTAAACCTTGAAGAAGACGATATGGTCGACGTCAGGCGACGGCGGACGGCGGAGATGTGGTCGATGACGGTCGAGGCGACGGCGGACGGCGGAGATGTGGTCGACGGCGGACGGTGGCCTGAAAATTTTAGACGATGGAACAGTGATAGAAAATTAGAGGGAATGAGATCTGAAAATGAAAGTATGGAACAGTGAAAGTATGTGAAAAAAATTTAAGTTTTTAAAATGAGATATGAAAAGTATGGAACAGTGAAAGATCTGAAATTTTTTAAAATAAGATGAAAAGTTTATAAGTTTTAACGAGTGTTGGGGAATGTAGGTGAAAATCGATGTATTTTGATATAAAGTTCAATGTGACAATATATCAATACACATCTAATTTAGGTTTAGTTATCTTTAATTGTATTAGTAAGTTATATCTTAAATTATTAAAATTTAGAGTTAATTTGTTATATTAAAAATATGCCACAATAAACTAAGATCTCGTTAACTCGTCCTATTGAAATGTAATAAAACTGGTTTTTATATTTTCGAAACTCGGTTAGACCTGCCGGGTTTGAAGTGACTCGGATTTAGAGGTGTTGATCGGTTTATTCAGTTAGTTTGGTTAAAAAACATTTTTTTGGTCAATCGGAAAACCGAATCGAAAAGAACTAGAATTTAACCTAACCGAACCGAAAACAAAATTTGAATTCGGTTTGGTTCTCGGGTTGACCTGAATTATCCGAATTTCACTATTTATTCGACGGTTTGGTTATTAGTTCGGTTTGATTTGATTTTGGTTTTCAGTTTTTTCGGTTTTTCTGATCACTCCTACCCGGGTCAACCCGGTTCTCGAGACCCGACCGAGTTTTGGTTTTTTCCGTGTTTTTTACAACTAAAGCAAGTTAATTATATATATATTTGCGACAATAGTTTTATTTTTTACAATATTTTTTATTTTTTTCAAATTTTTTTAATAGAACCGATAAGCCGGTGACCCGATGATTTGATTGGATCGATTAAAAACCCGGTTTGCAAACATTGAGTTAAATATAACAACAAACATTCAATCAAGATTTTATGTGTAACATTTTATAACATTGACATTTAGTATCTTTTAAGCCATTTCCAAACGGGTATAGGCCCAACAGCAAACACTCCATCATATTAATCCAACAACAAAATATTAAACATTTCCGACTGATTACCAACTGAAATTTCAAGTAAAATACTAATAAACACAGTTGTCGGCAGCCTGTCGGAAAGTGGTCGCAAAATAAGTAAATACCGACGGATTCCCAACGATATTAATATCCCTCGGAATTTCGTGGGAATTCCGTCATAAAAGCTTGGAAAAAATTGATCAAAATATCAGTCACTAAATTGACGGAACTTTTTAGCTGGCATCGTAGTCCTTGCTTGAATGCAATGTAGATTGTGTTGGAAAAATTTTAGTGAAAAATGTGTTTTCACTAAATTTGGACATAAATAACTATTAGTAAATATAATTATTAAATGTAAGGCCAGGTCGAGCCAGTATATGTCCAAAATAGAGTTAGTGTGAATGAGATATCGAGTCTCAAAGAAGGTATTTGGAATGGAGGAAAAATGATTAAATGTCAGTTATGAGTTTTGTTTGGAAACTGACAATTGAATTGGCTGTTATTATTTGTTTCAAAGGTTTATAACTGTAAATTAATGGGTCATTAATTGACAATTTAATTGGCGGTTATTATTTGACTCAAAGGTTTATAACAGAAAATTAATGAATCATTATTAAGGCATTAATTGACATTGATTGCACCATTACACCATATGCATATGAATGTGTATAAATAGATGGCAATCTCAACCATTCCAAGAAACAACAAGAAAAACACACAAGAGAGATAAGCTCCATTAACAATTTTTCCAACAGTCTTTTCGATCAGAAGCACTCGGTTTTCCGTGATATTTTAGGCAAGTATGTCAGGTCCGGCTGTACAACAGCTTTGAACGTTGTACCAGGGGAAACAGAAGGCGAATCTGTTTTAAGGGAAGCGTGTCCAACACGTGCCTCGTTCCATGACCTTTTACTGTTTTCTTATTTATCGTTCATAGTGTCTGTCTTCTGTCTTCTGCTTCTACCCAATTTTGTCTGTTTTATTTTCTGTTGTTTAATTTCTGTTAATTATTATTGATTGTAATCTGATTTCATTTTAATAAAAGTGTACATGTTTCCCTACAATCTTAAAACAGATTCTGTTTAACAGAATTATAAACACTTTCTTAAAATCGGATTAAATATTATTAATAGATTTTATAAACTGTTTTCTGTCGAAACCAAGATTGAGTTTCTTTGGAAATCAGTTTTAATTAAACAGATTTTAACTTACAGAGAATTACAGATCTATAACGATTTTTTTTAAAGCATTTGTTCATATCAGTTTATTTTGAAACCAAGATTGAGTTTATATTAAACTGATCTATTTTATTCATTGAAACCAAGACTGAGTTTCTTTGAAGCAGATCCGGTACAAGCAGATACCGAGTGATTACAGTTTGTTTAACTGTTTGTGTTGATATTTCAGGATGTTGGTACAAAGTTCTATAGAAACCTTGTTGAGTTTCTTTAGAATAGTGGATCTACTGACACCTTGTTGAGTTTCATTGTAGAAATAGATCATGTGAAACATATCTATTAAGATCTTCTTAATAAAAATTGACAACATCATATTACATATGCGTTTTTTTTGTTAAAAACATTATGTAATAGGCGATATTGTTTAATTGTTTAGTCGAAAGACTTCCTTTAAAGTGGTTTTGTATAACGGATCTTACAAAACATTAGTGTTTTAAACAAAAGTCGATTAAAATCGGTTTTGTTAAGAAACACTATGTGATTGAGCACGTTGTTAATAGTACCAAATTAGTTTTAAACTAATCATGGGACCTCGTATTAACAATATATTTGGAATGTCACGAGTGACATTAAAGGATCTGCTCCCGAACTTGTTAAAAGGGAGACCGATACTCGAGTTACGTGTACGGTAGATGCTTTAAAGCATTCAAAAACCTTATGTGCCATAACTATGCATTATATGGTCTGAATGACATAAAAACTGAGGCCATGAGGGAATCTGACCTTAGGTAATGGTGGATTAGCACTTCGGTATCATGTCATGTATATGGTGATAAGAGTTTGATTATCTCTTTCAATGCAGCTGAGAATGGAGAGATTGAATTTGGGCAACTCTCCAACTGCTAATATCAAGGGAAAAGGAGATGTGATTCACATCTGGAAAAGAGTCTAAGTTAACCAATGCGTTGTACGTGCCGGAGGTTCGTAGTAATCTTGTGTCCGGATGGTTGCTTAGTGAAATTTGGCTTTCATTCTGTGTTTGAATCAAAATTGAGTTAACGAATAACATAATTTGAGTCTATATGGGGTTACACCTATAAATGTTTAAGCTAAACATATTTTCTAATGGTCATTTTAGTAAAATGAGTGTGAATTTAACTTATTTGATTCTTTAAATGTATGGCATGGCTGACTCAGACATGTTTTAAACTATAACTCAATATGTTGTCTAATTAAACCAAATTGGATACCCATGTTTTGTATTGACACGGACTACAAAATTAAAACTTGTGTTGAAGCCAAATGACAAGATTGTCTTTTCTCTCGGTTGAACGGAAACAACCGAACCCCTTGATATGATTCACATGGTTTTATGTGATTGATACCTACTAAGATAGCGAATAGCGAGTACTTCCTCATATTTGCTGACGGTGGTACAAAATATTACTTGAGAGTAAGGATATAGACAAGATTGTTCTATATAAATAAGTTGAGAATCAACGTATTATCCAAAACAAGGTGGTTCGAAGTCATATCGGAGGTGAATTTGTGTCTCCAATTCTAAATTTAGACACAAATTTATTGCACTTGATATAGAAAAGAATCGTGCCTTAGAAGATATGGTTAGTGCCATGTTCTTAAGTCCTAGTTTAAGCCATGGCATGTGGGGGAAAGCGAGTCCGCTACTTATCTTTTAGATAAGATCCCTTGTAAAGAATATAAGATAGTTCTTATGAACTATGGATGAGAAGAAGACTATCTTATAAGTATTTACAAATATGGGGGGTATCTAGCTAAGATATCTGCATTGAACCTCAAGGTTCAAAGGATTTGACCTGAAACTATGAATTGCATGTTCTTACTATATGCTCATAATAGTAGTGTGTATGGTTTCTTTGTGGTTGTTGATATACACAAGGATACGATAATGGAATAAAGAAGTGCTTCCTTCTTTGAAAATATTTCCGTGTTAACAAAGGAAATTGGAAGATCATCTGGAATAGATGATGAAGTTGTCCAAAATCAAAGACAACATGATGATAATGATCTCTAAGATGAGAGATAATATCAACCCAAGGAAGAAGAGGTTGAACCTAGAAGATGCAAAAGGGCAAGAACCGAGAAATCGTTTGGACCCGATTTTGTTTCTTTTATGGTAGGAAATGAACCTACTTCTTATCGAGAAGCGGTAACTTCCTCGAAATGGCTCAATGGAAAGAAGCCAATAAAAGTAAAATAGATTCTATTATACAAAACATACTTGGAAGCTCGTGGTTTTACTTTCCCGTTGTAAACCACTAGGCTATAAATGGATCTTCAAGAATAAGATGAAAGCCGATGGCACCATTGCAAAGCATAAAGCAAGAGTGGTAATATCCAGGGTTCAGACAACGTGAAGGTCTAGACTACTTTTGATACTTATCGCCGGATACAGCGAATAACCTCGGTTAAGATGATAATTTCTATGCCGCTTTAAGAAATTGGAAATTCACCAAATGATGTGTGAAAACGGCTTTTTCAAATGGAGATTTAGAAGAAGAAATATATATGAACCAACCTGAGGGTTTCATAGCTCCTAGACAAGAGGGCAAGGTTTGTAGACTTGTTAAGTCGTTGTATGGCTTAAATCAAGCTCCCAAACAGTGGCATCAAAAGTTTGACCACACCATGTTAGAAGTGTTGTATTCAAATTAATGAATGTGACAAGTGTGGTTTACGTGAAGGACACAATTTCTTGATATTTAATTTTTGTTTTTGTATGTCGATGATATTGCTTATCGGGGCAGCAACGACAATATAATTTAATCCACTAAAGACATGTTTGAAATCAAAGTTTTGACATGAAGTATAAGGGTTTTGCTGATGTATCCTTGGAATAAAGACATACGAACCCATTATGGACTTGGATTAATTCAAGCACATACTGGACAAAATTCTAATACTCATAATGCGGGGATTCCGGCCAACTAGAACTCCAATTGATCTCCAGGTTGCATCTATCTAAAATAGAGCTTAGGTGTTGCCCAATAGAGTATGCAAGGATATTAGCATGTTAATGTAACTTGATGACAGAGCACCCGACCTGACTTAGCATATGCATAAGTAGAGACTAATAGGGTATACGAGTAATCCAAGTTATGCACATTGGAAAGCTATAACGAGGGTACTTCATTATTTGAGATACAGTCGTGATTATGGACTGCATTATGACAGACATCCTGCTGTTATCGAGGGATACAGTGACGCAAATTGGATATCTGACATAAAAGATTCTAGATCGACTAGTGGATATGTATTTACACTAGGAGGGGCCGCTATATCTTGGAAGTCTTCCAAGCAAACTGTTATAGCTAAGTCCACGATGGAATCAGAATTTACGCGTCTAGGATAAATGGCCGAGAAGGATCTGAATGGCTCGTCAATTCGTAGAGGACATACCAAGTTGGCCTAAACCGGTAACGTCATTAGTATACAGTTGTGACAGTAAATCGGCCATGGAAGCAGCTAAAATACAAAGTATAATGTAAAGTCCCCAGACATATCCGTTCGTCGACATAACTCATACCGACACCAACTCTCAACTGGAGTTATCTCGAATTGACTATGTGGTTTCACAGGATAACATCGCGGATCCGTTTACAAAAGGCTAGCAGAGAGTTAGTTTAGTAAGTCGGTCTAAAGGAATGGGACTAAAGCCCTTGAAGGAATGGAGTTTCTATGAATGGAAAACCTAACCTAGTTGACTTGAATCCTAAGATCTAGGTTCAATAGGACAACCTAATCATAGAAATGTGGGGGAAGTCACGTCAAAGTGGAGGGGAGTATACTTATCATGTAACTCCTAACCCATCCCTAATAACAAAGAGACTTGTAATGAGGATCAAACATATGGCTTTAATGGTTCAGGATGAAATCATAAAGCATAAAGATTCAAGATGAAATCTGAAAGTATATGTTTCTAATGATTCAAGATGAAATCACCTATGTGAGAGAGAAGTGGGGTCGCTTCGAAGGGAATTGTGGGGGCGCAATTCCTAAGAGCTCTTGCAGAAACCAGCTAGTGCTCATGACCAAAGACGGGCACGGACTATGAGGACTTGACAAGGGTCAGGGAGATACCGTGTGTTATTAATGAATTGTCGTGCACATAAACGTGTTGTTGATCTCAAGTACTATCGCGTCTACTCAGACCTAGGAGACTAAGTGCATCTCACAAGGGAAGGTTCAAAGGGTCACACCTACCTATCCTATGCAGGACTTAACCGCAGAAATTTTGCCGAAATTTTGGGTGTTTTTGACCGATCTCCATTCATGTGGGGGAAATGATGGAAAATATGGTAAAGCAAATATGATTATTTGCTAACTTGGACAACATTTAATAAGTATATGTTTAATATATACTAATAGATGTTTGGGCTTTGCGTTCTCCTCGAAGAGAGCTTCGCAAACGAGCCAAATTATGTCCAAAATGGAGTAGAGATGAATGAGATATCGTGACTCAAAGTGAGGCACGTGGACACGAAATGGAAATATCCCACATCGACCAAAGTTGAAGTGGGAGTGTGGGTTTTATCATGAAACCTTGGTAGTTTGCTTGTAAATTCCTTTGTGGGTTTAATGCTCCCACGTCTACGCGCGGGTGGGGGAGGTTGCAAAAAAATGGATTTCTGGGCACGTTGGGTTCGGTTCCACTAGAACTCATGCGAGCCGCGCGACTCTGACACGAAGGCAGCTCCCGGTTGTTCACCTACTCGCCTATCTTTTTGCTACTAGTTGTGTTATAAGGTTCTAAGAAAAATTCCAAAGTTAATTTTTGATAATTACAAAATGGTTGAATGTGATCAACAACTCGCTGATTATAACACGCCATATTAGGCTGAGTCTAAGCTAGTTTTTAGCTATAAATATAAGCGCCTCTCATGTCAGGTTTGGAAATTAAGAAAAACGAACATCCAAAAATTAACCATAGCGCAGGCAGCTTGAGCGTCCCTTACCGCAGTTATCATCGATCTTTAAACCTCGAACCTTTCCGTACTCGTTTCCCAGGTCAGTGTCTAGTCCGGCTGTACAACAGCTTTGGGCGTTGTACCCTGCGAAACAGACGGCGAATCTTTTTTAAGGGAATCGTTTAAACACGAGCCTCGTTCTTCATTCTTTTACTGCATATTTATCTGTTATGCGTCCGATCGTTGCCTTGTTAATGTATAGTCAGTTTTTGCGCTATTAAAAGTGTGCATGTTACCCTACAGTCTTAAAACATATTCTGTTTACACAAATAAAAGCGCTTTAATTTTTGGATATAATAATGTAAACAAGTATTCTTATAAAACTATTATCTGACGAAACCTAGATAAGTTTTGGGTGGAAATCAGTTTTACAAAACAGATATGAGTGCTTTTTATAGATCGTTATAAATTTCGAATCGTTTGAATATTAAACCAACCTTTGATTTGAGTATAAACTGATCCCATTTTTATTCATTGAACCAAGACTGAGTTTCTTTGAAGCAGATCCGGTACAAGCGGATACCGAGTGATTACAGTTTGTTTTAACGGTTTGTAGTTAATCTTCAGGAATGACTAACCTCAAACTCTCAACAGTTGTAACGCAAACGGTGCGCCGGTTGCCAACGCAGTGGCTAATCATGCTGAGAAACCAGAAAAATTCAATGGTCAGAATTTTTAAGAGGTAGCAACAGAAGAGTAGATCTTCTATCTCACCACCTTAGGCCTTGCGCGGTTCTTGAAAGAAACTGCACCTCAGGTTGAACCTCCTGCCGAAGGTCAATCCTCTAATGCACAGGCTGTGCAAGCTGTGGAAGCATGGAAACATTCAGACTTCTTGTGTCATAATTTTGTTCTGAATGGTTTGATAGATCCTCTTATAATGTGTACTGCAAGACCACGACTTCTAAAGAATTATGGGAGTCATTGGAACGCAAGTACAAGACAGAAGATGATGGTACAAAGAAATTCGTGGTAGCTCGTTTTTTGGATTACAAGATGGTTGATTCAAAGAGCGTGGTCAGTCAGGTTCAAGATCTGCAAGTTTTGCTACACGATATTCATGCTGAAGGAATGACTTTGAGTGAAACTTTTCAAGTTGCTGCTATTATTGAAAAGTTACCTCCAAGCTGGGTAGAATTTAAAAACTACTTGAAGCATAAGCGAAAGGAGATGAGTGTTGAAGACTTGGTTGTTCGTCTTCGTATTGAAGAGGACAACAAGCTGGCTCAGAAAGACACTTATACACCTGATTCTGCCAAGGCTAATATGGTTGAGCATGCTGGGTCATCTTCTAGGTTTATTCCAAGGGGAAAAAGAAAGACAAAAAGAAGAATGACAAGAAGGGCAAAGGGAAGTCTGAGTACCTTGCTCCTAAAGCTGGGATTGTGAAACAGAAGTTCCAGGGGACTTGCTACAACTGTGACCAACCAGGTCACCGTGCTGCTAATTGCAAGATGCCGAAGCGGGTGAATCCACGTCAGGCAAATATGGTAGATGAGAATGTGGACATGATTGCGATGGTGTCTGACGTGTGTGCCATGATCTCTGAGGTTAACCTGGTAGGTACTAACAACAGTGGTTGGTGGATTGATACTGGGGCAACTCGTCATGTGTGTGCTGATAAGAGTATGTTTCACTCTTTCAGAGCGGTTGACAATGGACAGAAGCTGTTTATGGGCAACTCTGCAACTGCTGATATCAAGGGTGAAGGAGATGTTATTTTGAAGATGACATCCGAGAAAGAGCTCAAGTTGACTAATGTCTTGTATGTTCCGGAGATTCGCAAGAATCTTGTGTCCGGTTGGCTGTTAAACAAGTTTGGTTTTCGTTTAGTCTTTGAGTCTGATAAGTTTGTTTTGTCTAAGAATCAAATGTATGTTGGTAAGGGTTTGCAGTGGATGCTATGTTTATTAAACTCAATGTAATGGTGGTCAAGAATGATATCAATAAAATGAATTCTTCTGCTTACTTGATTGAGTCTTCTAATGTGTGGCATGGTCGTCTTGGACATGTAAATTTTAATTCGATGCGTCGTTTGATTAAATTTAATAGCATACCAAACTTTCATATTGATTCTAAATACAAATGTGAAACTTGTGTTGAAGCCAAACTTACAAGAACTTCTTTCAAATCGGTTAAGCGAACAACCGAACCACTTGATATGATACACACAGACATATGTGATTTGAAATCACTACCCCACGAAGGTGGCAATAAGTACTTTATCACGTTTATTGATGATTGTACAAAGTATTGCTACGTTTACTTGTTGAAAAGTAAAGATGAAGCTATAGACAAGTTTGTTCTATACAAAACCAGATGTTTTTAAAATCAAACTTGGTAAGAAAATCTCAAGGTGTACGAAGGATAGAGGATGATACGTGGGCTCCATTCGCCGAGCTTGTGCGAAACTTGGAATTAGAACGATTTCACTGCTCCCTATTCACACTCAGCAAAACGGAATTGCCGAAAGGAAAACCGTACCTTGAAAGAAATGGTTACTTGCCATGGTTGATCAGTTCTGGCAATGAGCCCAGACAATGTGGGGAAGCCTTCTGACGCTACTTATCTTTTAAATAAGAACCGTTCGTAAAGAAAAGGAAGAGTACTCCTTATGAATTATGGATGGAAGAAAACCATCATAGTCAATACTTACGAGTGTGGGGGCTGTTTAGCCAAGGTAGCTGTGCAACTCCCAAGGCCCAAAAGATTGGACCTAAATCTGTGGATTGATATTGTCATTGGATATGCTAAGAATACACTGCTTATCGTTTCATTAGTACATTAATCGAAAAATTCCAGATAACCAAAAGATTACCATAATGGAATCTAGGAATGCTTCCTTTCTTGAAAATATATTTCCCTTGGTTTAGCAAAGGGAAACTGGAGCTTCATCAGGATTAGATGACAAAGCTTCTCCGAGATAAGAGACAAAGAGATGATAATGATCTCCAAGATGAGAGACAAGATCAACCCAAGGAAAAGGTTAAACCTAGAAGAAGCAAAAGGGCAAGAAACGAGAAATCGTTTGGCACCCTATTTGGTTCCTTTTATGGTAGAAAAATGAACCCACAACTCACCGAGAAGCGGTAACTTTCCTCGAAAGGGCAACCATAGAGAAGAAGCACAAATTGAAAATAAGATTCTATTTTACAAAACCATACGTGGGAAGCCGTGGAGTTACCTCCTCTGTAAACCACTAGGCTATAAATGGATCTCAAGAAGAATATGAAAGCTGATGGTACCTGTGACAAATATAAAGCATGAGTGGTTAATCCAAGGTTTTGTAGACAACGTGAAGGTCTAGACTACTTTGAATACTTAATTCGCCGGTTACGCGAATAACCACGATTAAGAATTGATAATTGCTATGCCGCTTAAAGAACTTTGGAAAATATCACCAATAGATGTTAAAAACTGCTTTTCTAAATGAGAGATTTAAAGAAGAAATATAAATATGAACCAACCTGAGGGTTTCATAGCTCCTGGACAAGAGGGCAAGGTTTGTAGACAATGTTTAAGTCGTTGTATGGCTTAAAAGCAAGCTCCCAAACAATGGCAATCAAAAGGTTGACCACACCATGTTAGCAGAGTGATTCAAATTAATGAATGCGACAAGTTGTTTAACGTGAAGGACACAAAGGCTGGATATGTAATTTTTGTGTTTGTTAAGTTCGATGATATGCTTATCGTATGGCAAGCCACGACAAGATAATTAGTCCACTAAAAGACATGTTGAAAGCAAAGTTTTGACCAGAAGATAATGGGTTTGGGCTGAAAAGATAAACAAATCCACTAATGGTATGTTGGAGTCAAGATTTGACATGAACTTTATTAGTTGTTGGATATGGTTCTTGGATGTGAACTAATATGGATTGGTGTTAAGTCAAAAACATTATAAGGACAATATTCTTGAGAGGTTCACTGTGGGGGGTTCCGGCCTAGCTAGAATTCAATGACATCTTTTTATCTAAAGGTGTTGCCCATTTTGAATACTCAAAGAGTATTGGGCATCTTATGTGTCTAATGACGTGCGTTTGACTTGATTTAGAACTTATTGTCAAGTTAAGAAGATATACCAGTAATTCAAGTGGGGACCATTTAAATAAGTATTACATGAGTACAATGATTGCATTATGGAAGATATCCGGCTACTATCAAAAGATAGAGCAATGCAAACACGAATTTTGATCCACTAGAGCGGATATATTTACGCTAAGTGGAAAGCTATATCTTAGAAATCTTGAAAGTATTTCAAACAGACGCTTATAGCTAAATCTATGATGATATCTAAATTTATCATTCAAGATAAATTTATGGAATATGCGGGATATTTACGTTAATTTGTAAAGGACATACCAAGATGGCGTAAACCGGTAACGACCATGTTTATAAAGTGTGATAGTCAATTGAATTTTGACAGAGCTCATGTCACAATGTAAAACGGTAAGTCGAGACATATTCATCATAAACGATGATTGATGCGACAACTACTCTCAAATAGAGTTATCACGATTAACTACGGAAAGTTAGTAGATAACATCGTGGATCCGCTTGCGAAAGGCTTAAGCAGAGAGTTAGTTAGAGAGTCATCTAAAGGAATGAGACTAAAGCCCTTGAAGGAATGAGTTTCTATAAAGGAAAACCTAACCCAGTTGACTGGAGATCCCAAGATCTATGTTCAATAGGACAACCTAATCATAGAAATGTGGGGGAAGTCACATCAATATAGGGGTGTTACTTAAAAATTGTAACATCCTAGTCCATTCCTATAACAAATGTGACTTGTTGAGAGGTTAAACATATGGATTTATTGATTCAGAGCATAATGATTCAAGATGAAATCACAAAAACATATGTTTTTAATGATTCAAGATGAAATCACCTATGTAAGAGAGAAGTGGGGTCGCTTTGAAAGGAATTATGGGGGGCGAAAATCCTAAGAGCTCTTATAAAACCAGGCTAGTGCTCATGACCATAACGAGCACGACTATGAGGACTTGGCAATGCCAGGGAGAGTCGTGTGTGAGTGTGTATTGTCGTCTACATAAACAGAGGCTGAGTTCAAGGACATCGCGTCTACTCAGATCTAGGAGGCTAAGTGCATCTCACAAGGGAAGGTTCAAAGGGTCACACCTACCTATCCTATGCAGGACTAAACCATAGAAATTTCGTCGAAAATTTTATGTTTTTTCGACCGATTTCCATTCATGTGGGGGATTGTTGGAAAAATTTTAGTGAAAAAACAAATTTGGACATAAATAATTATTAGTAAATATAATTATTAAATGTAAGGCCAGGTCGAGCCAGTATATGTCCAAAATAGAGTTAGTGTGAATGAGATATCGAGTCTCAAAGAAGGTATTTGGAATGGAGGAAAAATGATTAAATGTCAGTTATGAGTTTTGTTTGGAAACTAACAATTGAATTGGCTGTTATTATTTGTTTCAAAGGTTTATAACTGTAAATTAATATGTCATTAATTGACAATTTAAGGCAGTTATTATTTCACTCAAATGTTTATAACTGTAAATTAATGGGTCATTAATTGACAATTTAATTGGCTGTTATTATTTGACTCAAAGGTTTATAACAGAAAATTAATGAATCATTATTAAGGCATTAATTGACATTGATTGCACCATTACACCATATGCATATGAATGTGTATAAATAGATGGCAATCTCAACCATTCCAAGACACAACAAGAAAAACACACAAGAGAGAAAAGCTCCATTAACAAGTTTTCCAGCAGTCTTTTCGATCAGAAGCACTCTGTTTTCCGTGATATTTCAGGCAAGTATGTCAGGTCCGGCTGTACAACAGCTTTGAACGTTGTACCCTGGGAAACAGACGGCGAATCTGTTTTAAGGGAAGCGTGTCCAACACGTGCCTCGTTCCACGATCTTTTACTGCTTTCTTCATTTATCGTTTATAGTGTTTCTGTCTTCATCTGCTTCTACCCTATACGGTAATGTTTTCTTTTTATTTATTTTATTTTCCTGTAATTATTTATTAATTGAAATCTGATTTATTTGAATTAAAAGTGTACATGTTTTCCTACAATCTTAAAACAGATTCGGTGTAAACCGAATTAAAAACACTTTTGATAAATCAATTATATTATTTACAATTTTCTAACTAGTATTTCTGTTCGAAACCAAGATTGAGTATTTTCTTTTAGAATCACGTTTAATTAAACAGATTTTGAATTACAGATCTATAACGATTTTAAAAACAGTTGTTTAGATTAATTTATTTTGAAACCAAGATTGAGTTTCTATCAAATTGACTATTTTTGAATCCTTGATTCATCGAAACCAAGCTGAGTTTTCCTTTTGATTTGGATTAGAAAACAGGTTTATATAAACCAAGATTCGAGTTATATTAGATATCAAGATTAATTTTTTAACAGTTCTAAACTGTCATGTTTAAATACAAGTGGTGAGCTTTTGAGAATCTTTCACCCTGAATGTAATTGGAGCGCCAATTACTACATGGTTTGCAAATCAAAGACAAATATCGATTCATTGAACCAAGATTGAGTTTTCTTCTTTGAAGCAGATCCGATACAAGGTTATAGAAATCAATATTGAATTTCTTGGATACCGGATTATTACAGTTTATTTAATTGTTTGTGTTTGATCTTTCACGATTGTGACTACTCCTGTAAACGTAACTGGTGCGCAAGTTACCAACACAGTTGCTAATCATGCTGAAAATAGAAGATGTTCTTCATCCTCGGAACTTTGAACCTTGCGTGGTTCTTAAATGAGACTGCACCTCAGGTGAAACCTCCTAAGAAGTCAAACCCCCTAATGCACCAGGTTAGTCAAGATGTGGAAGCATGGAAACAATTCAGACTTCTTGTTCACACTATGTTTCAGAATGTTTAGGGTTGGTCTCTTTGTACAAACTGTATTGCAAAAACCACGACTGCCCAAGAATTATGGGAGTCCATATGAACGCTAGCACAAAACATAAGATGCTGTACAAAGAAGTTCTATAGAAACCTTGTTGAGTTTCTTTAGAAGAGTGGATCTACTGAAACCTTTTTGAGTTTCATTGTAGAAATAGATCTTGTGAAACAGATCTATTAAGATCTTCTTAATGAAGATTGACAATATCATATTACATATCTGATTTGTTAAACATTATGTAATAGGTGATATTGGTTAATTGTTTAGTCGAAAGACTTCCTTTAAAGTGGTTTTTGTATAACGAGGTACTTTACAAACATAGGTTTTAATCAAAAGTCGATTTAAAAATCGTTTTAGTATAAGAAAACACTATGTGATTGAGCACGTATGTTTAATAGTACCTAAAATTAGTTTTAAAAAAACTAATCATGGGACCTCCAATTAACAATATAATAAGGGAAATGACACGAGTGACGTTAAAGGACGCTCCCGAACATGTTATCAAGGAGGCCGATACAAATTACATGTACGGTATAGATGCATTGAAGCATTCAGAAACCTTAATGTGCCATAACTATGCGATATATCCCTGAAAATGACGTAAAAACTGAGGCCATGCGGGGAATCTACCATAGGTAATGGTGGATAAGCACTTCGGAATCTATTGTCCATGTAATATGGTGATAAGAGTTATGATTATCTCTTTCAATGCAGCTGAGAAAGGAGAGATTGGAATTTTGGGTGGCAACTCCTCCTAACTGCAAAATTCACGGGAAAAGAAGTGAATTCACAACTGAAAAGATAAGTTAACCAATGCGTTGTAACAAGCCGGAGGTTCCGTATAATCTTGTGTCCGGATGGTTGCTATATTGAAATTTGGCTTTCATTCTGTGGTTTGAAACATCAAACTTGATTAACGAATAACAAAATTTGAGTCCCGCAGGGTTTACGTCCATTAAAATATTTTAAGCTAAATGTAATTATTTCAAACCGGTCAATTTTAGTAAAAACAGTATTTAATTTAAGCTTATATTTGATTATTTAAATGTATGGCATGGCTGACTCCTAAATGGTTATAACTATAACACAAATGTTGTCTAATTCAACCAAATTGGCTACCCATGTTATTATGACCTCGACTACAAAATTACAAACTTGTTTTGAAGCCACATTACAAGATTGACTTTCTCTCGGTTGAACGAAAACAACCGAAACCCCTTGATATGAAACCACAAGATTTTTATGTGAATGATACCTACTAAAGGTATCAAAAAGCGAGTACTTCCTCATATTTTTGCTGACGTGGAATAAAATATTACTTGAGAGTAAGGATATAGACAAGATGTTTCATATAAAAAGAGTGAGAATCAATTATTAACGGAAACAAAGTGGTTTACGAAGTCATATCGGGAGGTGAATTGTGTCCCATTTCTAAAATTAGACACAAATTATATTGCACTTGATAATAGAAAAGAACCTTGCTTAGAAGATATGGTTAGTGCCAAATGATATCTTAAGTCCTGGATTTAAGCATGACATGTGGGGGAAAGCGAGTCGGCTACTTATCTTTTAGAATAAATCCCTTGAAAGAATATAAGAAAGTTATCTTAATAACTAATGGATGAGAAGAAGACTATCTTGTAGTAATTTACAAAGTATGGGGGGGTATCTAAGCTAAATATCTCATTGAACCTCAAGGTTCAAAGTGAATTGACCTGAAACTATGAATTGCATGTTCTTAACTATAAGCTCTATAGTAGTGTGGATGGTTTCTTTTGTGGTTGTTGAAAAACACAAGGATACATAATGGAATAAAGAAGGTGCTTCCTTCTTTGAAAATATTCCGTGTTAACAAAGGAAAATTGAAGATCATACTGGAAAAGAGATGAAGTTGTCCAAGAATCAAGACAACATGATAGATAATGATTCTAAGATGAGAGATAATATCAACCCAAGACGAAGAGGTTGAACTAAAGATGCCAAAAGGGCAAGACGACGAAATCGTTTGGACCCGATTTTGTTTCTTTTTATTGTAGAGAAATTGAAACCTCTTCTTATCGAGAAGCGGTAACTTTCCTCGAAAGGCTCAATGAAAGAAGCCAATAAAAGTAAAATAGCTCTATATACAAAACATACTTGGAAGCTCGTGGTTTTAACTTTTCCCGTTGTAAACCACTAGGGCAATAATGAACTTCACGAAGAAGATGAAAGCCGATTCAGCCATTGCAAAGCACAAAGCAAGAATTGTAATCAAAATACTTAGGGAATTTGTAAAGTTTAACCTAATGGGAATTGAAACCGACATATTTCTAAACGAGATTTAAAGAAAGAAATATATATAACCAACCATAGGTTTTCATAAGCTCCTGGGGATTAGAGAGCAAAAGTTTTGTAGGCATTGTAAATCGAAAAATGACTTAAGGAAAAATCAAAAAACAAAGACATTAAATTTCACCATATCATGTAAGTAAATGTGGATTTTTGAAATTAAAATGATGTATATTTTGTACTCCTGTGTTTATACATAGAATTGTATAATTATCACTAGAATGTGAAAGAAAAAAACAAATCCACTAATGGTATATTGGAGTCAAGAATTAACATGAACTTCATTAGTTTGTTTGATAAGGTTCATGGATTGAACCAATATGGAATTGTGTTAAGTTAAAAAACATTGTAGAGTACAATAATCTTGAGAGGTTTCACTGTGGGGGGTTCTGGCCAAGCTAGAAATTCATGACAATCTTTTAATATAAGTAGTTGCCCATTTTTAAATACTCAAAGAATTTAGGCATCTTATGTGTTTAATGACATGACGTCTGGCCAGATGTTAGAACACATAGTCAGGTTAATTAAGATATACCAGTAATTCAAGTGGGGGGGACCATTTGAATAATATAACAAAAGAACTATGAATTGCATCATGAAGAAATACGGCTACTATCAACTGCGAGAAAAAAAAAGGTGGCGGGGGGTTTTTTTTTTAAAACAAATGCAAATAACAGATTCTTGGAGGAATTAAGAATCTAGATCCACTAGAGCGGAAATGTCTTTACGCTAAGTTGAAGCTTAGTCCCTTAGAAATAATGACAACGTAATTTCAACAGACGTTCATAGCTAAATCTATGATGAAATCTGAATATATATGCATTTAAGATAAAATTTATAGAATAAGGCGGAGGATATTACGTTAAGTCTAAAGACATACCAAATGGCGTAAACCGTAACGTCCATGTTATAAAGTGTGATAGTGCAATTGGAATTTTTTGACAAAGAGCTCATATGCCCAATATAAACCGGTAAGTCGAGACCATATTCACATAGAACCGGTGATTTGGTTCGACAACATACGCTCAAACAAGTTATCACAATTGAACTACGTAAAGTCAATGGATAAAATCGCAAGATGCCGTTCAAAAGCTTAAGCATAGAGTTTAGTTTGTAAATTTCGAAAAAAGGAATGGGACTAAAGCCCTTGAAGGAATGATTTTTCTATGAAGAAAACCCTAACTAGTGATTGGAGAATCCAAGATCTAGGTTCAATATGACAACCCCTAATCATAAAATGTGGGGGAATTTCACGTCACTGGGGGAGGTATACTTATCTTGGTAACCTCCTAGTCCTTCCTATACAATGACTTGTTGAAGGTAAACATATGGCTTGTTGTGATTCAGGTGTAAATCACAAAGCCTTAAAGAATTCAAGATGACATCGCAAAAACATATGTTTTTTTAAAAAAAGATTCGTTATGAAATTTATCACCTAAGTGATAGAGAAAGTACAGGGTCGCATCGAAGGAATTGTGGGCTGCAATTCCTAAGAGCTCTTGGCAGAACCAGGCCTAGTGCCATACCATAACTAGCCGGCACGACTATGAGGACTTGACAATGTCAGGGAGAGTCGTGTGTGAGTGTGTATTGTCGTCTACGTAAACAGAGGCTGAGTTCAAGGACATCGCGTCTACTCAGATCTAGGAGGCTAAGTGCATCTCACAAGGGAAGGTTCAAAGGGTCACACCTACCTATCCTATGCAGGACTCAACCGCAGAAATTTCGCCGAAAATTTCGAGTGTTTTCGACCGATTTCCATTCATGTGGGGGATTGTTGGAAAATTTTAGTGGAAAATGTGTTTTCACTAACTTTGGACATAGATAATTATTAGTAAATATAATTATTAAATGTAAGGCCAGGTCGAGCCAGTATATGTCCAAAACAGAGTTAGTGTGAATGAGATATCGAGTCTCAAAGAAGGAAAGTTGGAATGGAGGAAAATGGTTAAATGTCAGTTACGAGCTCGTTTGGTAACTGCAAATTAATGTGTCCTTAATTGACAATTGAATTGGCTGTTATTATTTGTTTCAAAGGTTTATAACTGTAAATTAATGGGTCATTAATTGACAATTTAATTGGCGGTTATTATTTGACTCAAAGGTTTATAACAGAAAATTAATGAATCATTATTAAGGCATTAATTGACATTGATTGCACCATTACACCATATGCATATGAATGTGTATAAATAGATGGCAATCTCAACTATTCCAAGATACAACAAGAAAAAACACACAAGAGAGAAAATCTCCATTAACAAGTTTTCCAACACTCTTGTCGATCAGAAGTACTCTGTTTTTCGTGATATTTCAGGCAAGTATGTCAGGTCCGGCTGTACAACAGCTTTGAACGTTGTACCCTGGGAAACAGACGGCGAATCTGTTTTAAGGGAAGCGTGTCTAACACGTGCCTCGTTCCATGACCTTTTACTGTTTTCTTATTTATCGTTCATAGTGTCTGTCTTCTGCTTCTACCCTATTCGGTATGTTTTCTTTTATGTTATTTATTTTCTGTTAATTATTTATTAATTGAAATCTGATTTATTTTAATTAAAAGTGTACATGTTTCCCTACAATCTTAAAACAGATTCGGTGTAAACCGAATTAAAAACACTTTTGATAAATCAGATTAATATTATTAACAGCTTTTATAAACTGTTTTCTGTCAAAACCAAGATTGAGTTTTTTTAGAAATCAGTTTTAATTAAACAGATTTTGAATTACAGATCTATAACGATTTTAAAAACAGTTGTTTAGATCAGTTTATTTTGAAACCAAGATTGAGTTTCTATTAAACTGACTATTGATTCATTGAAACCAAGATTAAGTTTGTTTGAAGCAGATTCGGTACACGATTATAGAAATCAGGATTGAATTTCTTAGATACCAGTTTATAACAGTTTATTTAACTGTTTGTGTTTGATCTATCAGGATGACAAACACGATTGTGACTACTCCTGTGAACGTAACTGGTGCGCCGATTACCAACACAGTTGCTAATCATGCTGAAAAACCAGTAAAATTCAATGGGCAGAATTTTAAGAGGTGGCAACAGAAGATGTTCTTCTATCTTGGAACTTTGAACCTTGCGTGGTTCTTAAATGAGACTGCACCTCAGGTGAAACCTCCTAAGGAAGGTCAAACCCCCTAGTGCATAGGCTATGCAATATGTGAAAGCTTAGAAACATTCAGACTTCTTGTGTCACAACTATGTTTTGAATGGTCTGGTAGACTCTTTGTACAACGTGTACTGCAAGACCACGACTGCCAAAGAATTATCAGAGTCATTGGAACGCAAGTACAAAAAAGAGGATGTTGGTACAAAGTTCTATAGAAACCTTGTTGAGTTTCTTTAGAATAGTGGATCTACTGAAACCTTGTTAAGTTTCATTGTAGAAATAGATCATATGAGACATATCTATTAAGATCTTCTTAATGAAAATTAACAACATCATATTACAGCGTTTTTTTAAAAACATTATGTAATAGGTGATATTGTTTAATTGTTTAGTCGAAAGACTTCCTTTAAAGTGGTTTTGTATAATGGATCTTACAAAACATTAGTATTTTAAACAAAAGTCGATTAAAATTGGTTTTGTTAAGAAACACTATGTGATTGAGCACGTTGTTAATAGTACCAAATTAGTTTTAAACTAATCATGGGACCTCGTATTAACAATATATTTGAAATGTCACGAGTGACATTAAAGGATTTGCTCCTGAACTTGTTAAAAAAGAGACGAGTTACGTGTACGGTAAATGCTTTGAAGCATTCAGAAACCTTATGTGCCATAACTATGCGATATATGGTCCGAATGACATGAAAACTGAGACCATGATGGATCCTACCTTAGATAATGGTGGATTATTTCTTCGGTATCATGTCATGTAAGAGTTTGATTATCTCTTTCAATGCAGTTGAGAATGGAGAGAACGAATTTGGGCAACTCTCCAACTGCTAATATCAAGGGAAAAGGAGATGTGATTCACATTTAGAAAAGAGTTTAAGTTAACCAATGCGTTGTACGTGCCGGAGGTTCGTAGTAATCTTGTGTCCGGATGGTTGCTTAGTGAAATTTGGCTTTCATTCTGTGTTTGAATCAAAATTGAGTTAACGAATAACATAATTTGAGTCCCGACAGGGTTACGCCTTTAAAATATTTAAGCTAAATGTATTTTCTAACGGTCATTTTAGTAAAATCAGTATGAATTTAGCTTATTTGATTATTTAAATGTATGGCATGGCTGACTCAGACATGTTTTAAACTATAACTCAATATGTTGTCTAATTAAACCAAATTGGATACCCATGTTTTGTATTGACACGGACTACAAAATTAAAACTTGTGTTGAAGCCAAATGACAAGATTGTCTTTTCTCTCGGTTGAACGAAAACAACCGAACCCCTTGATATGATTCACATGGTTTTATGTGATTGATACCTACTAAGGTAGCGAATAGCGAGTACTTCCTCATATTTGCTGACGGTGGTACAAAATATTACTTGAGAGTAAGGATATAGACAAGATTGTTCTATATAAATAAGTTGAGAATCAACTTATTATCCAAAACAAGGTGGTTCGAAGTCATATTGGAGGTGAATTTGTGTCTCAAATTCTAAATTTAGACACAAATTTATTGCACTTGATATAGAAAAGAATCGTGCCTTAGAAGATATGGTTAGTGCCATGTTCTTAAGTCCTAGATTAAGCCATGACATGTGGGGGAAAGCGAGTCGGCTACTTATCTTTTAGATAAGATCCCTTGTAAAGAATATAAGATAGTTCTTATGAACTATGGATGAGAAGAAAACTATCTTATAAGTGTTTACAACTGTGGGGGTATCTAGCTAAGAAAACTGTATTGAACCCCAAGGTTCAAGAGATTTGACCAGAAACTGTGAATTGCATGTTCTTAGTATATGCTCATAACAGTAGTGCTTATGGTTTCTTTGTATTTGTGGATATACACAAGGATATGATAATGGAATAAAGAAGTGCTTCCTTCTTTGAAAATATATTTCCTTGTTCACAAAGGAAATTGGAAGATCATCTAGAATAAATGATGAAGTTGTCCAAGATCAGAGACAACGGGATGATAATGATCTCCAAGATGAGAGATAAGATCAACCCAAGGAAGAAGAGGTTGAACCTAGAAGAAGCAAAAGGGCAAAAAGTCGAGAAATCGTTTGGACCCGATTTTGTTTCTTTTATGGTAGGAAATGAACCTACTTCTTATCGAGAAGCGGTAACTTCCTCGGAATGGCTCAATGAAAAGAAGCCAATAAAAGTGAAATAGATTCTATTATACAAAACATACTTGGAAGCTCGTGGTTTTACTTTCCCGTTGTAAACCACTAGGCTATAAATGGATCTTCAAGAAGAAGATGAAAGCCGATGGCACCATTGCAAAGCACAAAGCAAGATTGGTAATCAAATAATTTAGACAACGCGAAGGTCTAGATTACTTTGATACTTATTCTCTTGTTACGCGAATAACCTCGATTAGAATGGTACTTGCTATTGCCACATTAAGGAATTTGGAAGTTTACCTAATGGATGTGAAACCGACATTTCTAAACGGAGATTTAGAAGAAGAAATATATATGAACCAACCATAGGGTTTCATAGCTCCTGGATTAGAGAGCAAAGTTTGTAGGCTTGTTAAGTCAGTATATGACTTAAGGAAAGCTCCAAAACAAGGACATCAAATTTCACCATATCATGTAAGAATGTGGATTTGAAATTAATGGATGTATATGTGTACTCCTGTGTTTATACATAGATGGTATAATTATCACTAGAAGTGATAAGAAGATAAACAAATCCACTAATGGTATGTTGGAGTCAAGATTTGACATGAACTTCATTAGTTGTTGGATATGGTTCTTGGATGTGAACCAATATGGATTTGTGTTAAGTTAAAAACATTGTAAGGACAATATTCTTGAGAGGTTCACTGTGGGGGGTTCCGGCCAAGCTAGAATTCAATGACATCTTTTAATCTAAAGGTGTTGCCCATTTTAAATACTCAAAGAATATTAGGCATCTTATGTGTTTAATGACATGCGTCTGGCCTGATTTAGAACTCATAGTCAGGTTAAGTAGATATACCAGTAATTCAAGTGGGGACCATTTGAATAAGTATTACATGAGTACTATGATTGCATTATGGAAGATATACGGCTACTATCAAATGATAGAGTAATGCAAATACAGATTCTTGGAGGAATAAGAATCTAGATCCACTAGAGCGGATGTATTTACGCTAAGTGGAAGCTATGTCTTAGAAATATTGACAGTATTTCAAACAGACGTTGATAGCTAAATCTATGATGAAATCTGAATTTATCATTTAAGATAAATTTATAGAATATGCGGGATATTTACGATTAATTCATAAAGGACATACCAAGATGGCGTAAACCGGTAACGGCTACGTGTATCAAGTGTGATAGTCAATAGAATTTTGACAGAGCTCATATCACAATGTGTACTCCTGTGTTTATATATAGATGATATAATTATCACTAGAAGTGATAAGAAGATAAACAAATCCACTAATGGTATGTTGGAGTCAAGATTTGACATAAACTTCATTAGTTGTTGGATATGGTTCTTGGATGTGAACCAATATGGATTTGTGTTAAGTCAAAAAAAACATTGTAAGGACAATATTCTTGAGAGGTTCACTGTGGGGGGTTCCGGCCAAGCTAGAATTCAATGACATCTTTTAATCTAAAGGTGTTGCCCATTTTAAATACTCAAAGAATATTAGGCATCTTATGTGTTTAATGACATGCGTCTGGCCTGATTTAGAACTCATAGTCAAGTTAAGTAGATATACCAGTAATTCAAGTGGGGACCATTTGAATAAGTATTACATGAGTACTATGATTGCATTATGGAAGATATACGGCTACTATCAAATGATAGAGTAATGCAAATACAGATTCTTAGAGGAATAAGAATCTAGATCCACTAGAGTGGATGTATTTATGCTAAGTGGAAGCTATGTCTTAGAAATATTGACAGTATTTCAAACAGACGTTGATAGCTAAATCTATGATGAAATCTGTATATATCATTTAAGATAAAATTATAGAATATGCGGGATATTTACGTTAATTCGTAAAGGACATACCAAGATGGCGTAAACCGGTAACGGCCATGTTTATAAAGTGTGATAGTCAATTGAATTTTGACAGAGCTCATATCACAATGTAAAACGGTAAGTCGGGACATATTCATCATAAACGATGATTGATGCGACAACTACTCTCAAATAGAGTTATCACGATTGACTACGGAAAGTCAGTGGATAACATCGCGGATCCGCTTGCGAAAGGCTTAAAGATGAGAGTTAGTTTGTGATGCGTCTAAAGGAATGAGACTAAAGCCCTTAAAGGAATGAGTTTCTATGAAGGAAAACCTAACCCAGTTGACTGGAGATCCCAAGATCTGGGTTCAATAGGACAACCTAATCATAGAAATGTGGGGGAAGTCACGTCAATATGGGGGTGTTACTTAAATTGTAACATCCTAGTCCATTCCTATAACAATGTGACTTGTTGAGAGGTTAAACATATGGCTTTAATGGTTCAAGATGAAATCATAAAGCATAACGATTCAAGATGAAATCACAAAAATATATGGTTTTAACGATTCATGATGAAATCACCTATGTGAGAGAGAAGTGGGGTCGCTTCGAAGGGAATTGTGGGGGCGCAATTCCTAAGAGCTCTTGCAGAACCAGGCTAGTGCTCATGACCATAACGAGCACGACTATGAGGACTTGACAATGTCAGGGAGAGTCGTGTGTGAGTGTGTATTGTCGTCTACGTAAACAGAGGCTGAGTTCAAGGACATCGCGTCTACTCAGATCTAGGAGGCTAAGTGCATCTCACAAGGGAAGGTTCAAAGGGTCACACCTATCTATCCTATGCAAGACTCAACCGCAGAAATTTCGCCAAAAATTTCCAGTGTTTTTGACCGATTTCCATTCTTGTGGGGGATTGTTGGAAAATATTTAGTGAAAAATGTGTTTTCACTAAATTTGGACATAAATAATTATTAGTAAATATAATTATTAAATGTAAGGCCAGGTCGAGCCAGTATATGTCCAAAATAGAGTTAGTGTGAATGAGATATCGAGTCTCAAAGAAGGTATTTGGAATGGAGGAAAAATGATTAAATGTCAGTTATGAGTTTTGTTTGGAAACTGACAATTGAATTGACTGTTATTCTTTGTTTCAAAGGTTTATAACTGTAAATTAATAGGTCATTAATTGACAATTTAATTAGCGGTTATTATTTGACTCAAATGTTTATAATTGTAAATTAATAGGTCATTAATTGACAATTTAATTGGCGGTTATTATTTGACTCAAAGGTTCATAACAGAAAATTAATGAATCATTATTAAGGCATTGATTGCAACATTATGAATGTGTATAAATAGATGCAATCTCAACCATTCCAGGATACAACAAGAAAAACACACAAGGGAGAAAATCTCCATTAACAAGTTTTCCAGCAGTCTTGTCGATCAGAAGTACTCTGTTTTCCGTGATATTTCAGGCAAGTATGTCAGGTCCGGCTGTACAACAGCTTTGAACGTTGTACCCTGGGAAACAACGGCGAATCTGTTTTAAGGGAATCGTGTTCAACACGAGCCTCGTTCTTTTACTGCTTATGTTATCTGTTTTTCTTTACGTTCATTTACTTGTTAATTATTCGATCTACGTTATTAAAAGTATGCAGGTTTCCCAACAGTTATATCATGCAAAACCATTGCGTAACAATTTATACTAAAATAGATTTCAATGCTAACGCCTTATTTCATAGCCAAACGACACTAGAAA
>BQNB010046227.1:0-43831 GCA_026074375.1 Tanacetum coccineum | reverse complement strand
CTCTTGTATCTAGCGCTGTGTATTATGAAGTAGCACCCCATGTGGTATTCCGCTGCGTTGTTGTAAATTTTGGGGGTGTTACATATACGATGTCAACATTCTCAAGAAGCGCTGAGAGTGCTAGATATAATCCTAAAGGAAGAGGCAACGAGACCCAAGACTATACCAAACACCCTCAAACTCCTCAAGTATCTGTTGCATCGGGATTTTGCGAATGAAGAAGCAATTTCAGTCCTCACAAACTTCTACCAACCATCCAAACAACAAACATTCAACAACCCAATACACCACAGATTTAGCACAATGGTCCAACAATCTAGCTAATAAATACAAATGTTGTAAAGCTTAAGAACCTAAAAAACCACTTGCCAAACTCTACTTTCTCTAAGCTCTAAGTACATGAACATGAACTTATCAAAAACCTTGCACAAACACATATACACAAATCTAATAATAGCATGCATGTCGGAAAAAAACCATATATACAAACCATATAAATTCATCACACACAAATAGAACGCAACTTACAACAAACCATATAAAATCAAAAGCCGCAATCATATATTAAACTCATCAGAAACATTACACAAACATAAATACATACATACAAATCTGGAAGATAAGAGCATAAATCAAAATATCATAAATGCATTAACAATTTATAATAGAAAAACACAAACAAACTAAAATGCATCATACAACAACATACATGCATAAACTGTGATTCATTTCAACCAAAACCTCTAAAACAATTTCAGATATAATAGAGCAAATAAAAAAAATTAAAGACCGAACCTTTCTGCGAAAGCGTCATTCCTGGCACTCGGCGCATGTCTTTGATCAACACCGGTTCCGTCACTCGTATCTAACGTAGAATGGAGGAAATGGGCATTGACCTCCCCTCGGGGATCAGTGTGGAATACTTCACTTACCACGTGCTTCTTGGCGAGGATGAGGCAGGGGTGCTAGACCCGACATTTCTCACCGAGGTGCTTGCTGATCTACAACAACCTGGCCATATAGTCAGCTGGTATTGAGAGGAGGCCTTCTCCTCTATACTCTTGCTCTATGGATTTCTTTTTTGAAACGTCTTTTTAACTGAACTACAATGGTCTGATTCTTTTGAAGAAGATATGTAGGCAATTCGGCGTATACCCGGATGCGACCCCATCCACTCCCTCCATCCATGGATAAGGATAAAACAGCATCTTTCACTGTTTCGTTGGAAAAACCAACGCAAATCTCATATTGACTTTCTTTCGCCCTACTCTAAGGGTACTTTAATTTGATATCTTTTTTTTTATATTCTATTTATATAAAGGCCCCAGAACGCTAAAAGGTGAGGGAACCAGAGTTCTCTTTCTAAAAAATCAAAATAAATGACTATAAGGAACCAACGATTATCGATTCTTAAACAACCTATATTCTCCATACTTAATCAGCATTTGATAGATTATCCAACCCCGAGCAATCTTAGTTATTGGTGGGGGTTCGGTCCGTTAGCTGGTATTTGTTTAGTCATTCAGATAGTGACTGGCGTTTTTTTAGCTATGCATTACACACCTCATGTGGATCTAGCTTTCAACAGCGTAGAACACATTATGAGAGATGTTGAAGGGGGCTGGTTGCTCCGTTATATGCATGCTAATGGGGCAAGTATGTTTCTCATTGTGGTTCACCTTCATCTTTTTCGTGGTCTATATCATGCGAGTTATAGCAGTCCTAGGGAATTTGTTCGGTGTGTCGGAGTTGTAATCTTACTATTAATGATTGTGACAGCTTTTATAGGATACGTACCACCTTGGGGTCAGATGAGCTTTTGGGGGGCTACAGTAATTACAAGCTTAGCTAGCGCCATACCTGTAGTAGGAGATACCATAGTGACTTGGCTTTGGGGTGGTTTCTCCGTGGACAATGCCACCTTAAATCGTTTTTTTAGTCTTCATCATTTACTCCCCTTTCTTTTAGTAGGCGCCAGTCTTCTTCATCTGGCCGCATTGCATCAATATGGATCAAATAATCCATTGGGTGTACATTCAGAGATGGATAAAATTGCTTCTTACCCTTATTTTTATGTAAAGGATCTAGTAGGTTGGGTAGCTTTTGCTATCTTTTCTTCCATTTTTATTTTTTATGCTCCTAATGTTTTGGGGCATCCCGACAATTATATACCTGCTAATCCGATGCCCACCCCGCCTCATATTGTACCGGAATGGTATTTCCTACCGATCCATGCCATTCTTCGTAGTATACCTGACAAAGCGGGAGGTGTAGCCGCAATAGCACCAGTTTTTATATGTCTGTTGGCTTTACCTTTTTTTAAAAGTATGTATGTACGTAGTTCAAGTTTTCGCCCGATTCACCAAGGAATATTTTGGTTGCTTTTGGCGGATCGCTTACTACTAGGTTGGATCGGATGTCAACCTGTGGAGGCACCATTTGTGACTATTGGACAAATTTCCCCTTTTGTTTTCTTCTTGTTCTTTGCCATAACGCCCATTCTGGGACGAGTTGGAAGAGGAATTCCTAATTCTTACACGGATGAGACTGCCTGAAAAGTGAGAAATTCTGACACCCATCATTTTCGAGTGAGTATTACACCAAGAATTGACAAGCCTTTAGTTGTACGAGTTGTACGTTTTCTATTTCTTACGTGACTTTGATGAAAGAAAGCATTCCGGGAACAGGAATAAGAGTCAAGGCCTTCCTTGTCATTGTAGTAGGCTTGTTTGCAAGAGAAAAGAAGCCGCTTCAACGATGCAATCAGACCTGTGAGAGTAAGCATGAGAAGCCAGTCTGTCTGCAATTGAGTTGCCTTGTCTATAGATGTGAGAAACCATCATGCCAGAAGACAATAAGCTGATGCATTCTCTGATCAAGTAAAGCACATGTCAAGGGGTGGATATAAGACCAAGGATGGAGTCCACCATAACTTTGGAATCAGATTCGATGTCATTCACTTGGATGCCCTTATCAGAACATAGTTTGAACCCATCTCTGAGAGCTCTAGTCTCAGCCATCATGTTAGTACCATTGTGATAGAATGAAGAGAAGGAAAAAAAATTGGACCTTAACTCTTTCTCAGGATACCACCACCTGCACTCTCTCCCATAGCAGCTGATCCATCTATGTTGAGTTTGGTACATTTTGGGGGAGGAGGATTTGATCCATATCCCGCTTTGATTTCCCTTCGGGCTCCTTATTCCGAGACTGTTCTTTATCACGGCTCTTCTTAGGCTTTCCAACCAACCCTGTTGACTCGGAGTATTCAACCCCCCATTCGCCTAGCCATCAGATTCCTCCGCTGCCATCTTCGCTTTTGGCTCCTTGTCATTTGATCTGGGGGAATCAACCTCGAAGAAGGGAGCCTAGGAGCGTAGTTTGGCCTGTGTTCCAAATTCAATGCTCAAATTCCAGCTTCAAGCGTTCTGCAGCTCATAATCATATTATGGAAAATGAGGCGTGGGAAAACGGCACCAATTCTGTCCAATAACACCAAAAACCTCATTTTTAAGTCCTTCGGCCTTCGCAAACAAACAGTCCGGCCAACCCAAGTAATCCCCCATAACATCAATCAGTACCGCAAAAGGCTCAAAATATGACTAAGTCTCCAGCAGCTGCGGAGCGGGGGATAAAGGAACAGCAGGATTACAACATTGCACAGGATCAATCAGAATGCGGGAGCGCAGAGCCTTTAAGAGATAGGGGGTGCGGGAGCATAATACTTAATACTAATGATTCCCCGCGGTTTTTCATGCAGATTTGACCACGGTGTGCACCCCCCTTAACTTAACCCCTATTACGTAAGGGGGACCTTCGGCGGGATAAAAGAGAGTGCGGGAAAAGCAGCTACAGATACAGGACAAAAGAAGGAGTGGCGCACTTAAAGAGTCAAAAAGTCCATCGTAGCGCAAAAGAGCATCCCGCAGAAAGAGGATCCCGCGGAAAGTTTCCACTTTTCTGTCCAGCTTCAAAATGGAATGGAATAGTCTAAGATGCTTAATAGCTCCAACAAGCGCGAAAGCCATTGCTTCTTGCTTTCGAGCCCAAGCCTACGTTTGCTTAGTAAGGTTGCTTCTTTTTATATCTCCTCAAAAAAAGAAAGGCGAAAGCTTGCTTGCTTGACTTTGAGAAAGAAGTAGAAAGAAGGTATTATATAATAAAAAAAAGTCAAGGCGCGTTAGCGCTTTTTTTTTTCCAATAAGGGTCGGAGCTTGAATGTTTATGGAATTGATTAAGTTTGTATCATTGGAGATGAAAGTTCATATTAGTGTTAGTTTATATCATGTCATTGCTACTGAGATGTTAGGCTTGTGACAATGGTTCGGTCAGGATGATAGTCGACCGATAATAAAGCCAGTCGCCCTCATTGTGGGTTTTGAATCGTGTGTAGGTCGAGTGAACCAAAAGTGAGAAGTGGATCGTATATGCGATTGATTCGAGTGCATGTTTGTGTGTGTGTGTATTTCTAGTAAAATGTGTTTTTGTAAGGTATGTATTTTGTAGTGTAGGTCGCTTTATTATGCATAAAAGATCGCATGTAGTTCGCCGCTAAAAAAATATAGATCGCCTGATGTCACTAGTGTGGGCAGCCTTAAGCATAAACGAAGTGAGCCTTGCTCAAGTGGTACTAATCTTTTTTTCAAACAAAAGCTCATTGCTTGAGACTGGGTTTTCGGAAAAAAGTTCGATTGACATTATTATTGTGAACATTTTAAAATCCATAACATTGTAGATGCTCATCGGTCACCACTTTCGTTTTAATCTTGATCACCCATTGTCGTGAATCGTTTAGCCCATCTAGGATTAGTTTTTACAGATAACTTATATATGCAGCGGAATAATAACGAACAATAAGTTATCAAACAAAGTTTTACTATTATTAATCTACTGCCCCAAGATCAAATGATCCTTGAGGCTAAACTAACTAATACATAAACTAACCAACTATTAGACTCTCATTGGAGAGATCTAACTATGATGGATGCATTAAACCAGACGCCTATGACCCTTTATATAGAGGGTTTACAAGAAAACCTAGCTTACATAGGAAGCTAACTTAATTTATCACATTAAGTCCTTGTTGTTTAATCTTTCTTTATTTATGCATATGTAGTTTTGTAATCATCTAATAGGGGTCTTCTGTAGATAAGCAACTTGTAAACACTTCCCCTCAAATGGTGAATGTAGATGGTTAAACATTTAATCAATAAGCTTCCCCTGAAACCAATATATTTACCATCTCTTGAATCTCGAACTCTGTAGGCTCTATGTAGTGATCACTGATGAAGAACCTAAAAAGAATCTCTCGACTACTAGTGGTCTATTCTTTATGTAGAAAAACTTCACGTGTGAACTAGCAAAAAAACACCCAACCCGTAGTGGTGATCATTCGGTTTTACAAATGGTTAAACATACTTATTTTGTTAAGGGTCAAGGGTGAGCGCATAAGAAGGTACAACAGGCCCTTACGCCAAGCCGCAAATGGTAGACTCCCATCTTTGCGGAAAATCCAAATCATATTCCCAGTTCATTACTATGATGGCCTAGGTTAAAAAGATATAATCCTCAAATGTCAAAACATATTAAACTCTAGACCGATGTTTTAAAACTTGGGTTGACTCATCCGATTTAACTAGTTGAACCAGTATGTAGACCTGGTCGTTGACTCGGTTTAATAAACCCGACTAGATCATGACTTCTTTTTATAAAATCTAAAAAACTTTGTGCTCAATTAATCTTTTTAAGTTTAATAGACAAGTTGAATTGATAAATACTAATTTTAGTTTTTTTGTTTTTTTACGAACAGGAAAATATATAGATCACTGTTAGTACAAAAAGCGTTACGGGTTGATAAAATGAATCTAGGTGATTGTTAGGTAGGCCCAATAAGAGAGATCTTGTACTAAATCAAGTGAGTGAAATGAGTTCCTGCACAATCAAAGATAAACCGTTAGTCTTACCGTGGGGACGGACCTCACGATTGGACTCCGACGTGAGAGTAAGTACACATATTTTGTTAGAGAAGTGTTAGAGTATGTGTGTGAGATATTGTTGGAGAAAATCGTACCTTGTGGGTGTCAGAATACCCCTATTTATAGGTGAGCCAAATATTATGTTTTCCTAGTATTTCGCTCATTTCTGTTAGTAAGCCGAAGTGGGACCCTTATCGGGTAAGGGTCCGCTTATAATCATGACTTGCGGACTTAGGCTCTCCTAGCGGACTTTCACTATCTTTCGGAATTGTCTTCTGGGAGCCTTCCGCCCGTGTTGATGCTTCCGGACCGTAGCCCGTTAGTTTGGGCTTAGCTTTGGTCCATTGCACTTTGTAATTGCTTTATTAGGCTCGGGCCCATGTTATAATATATGTGGTTCAGGCCCGGAGGCCTGTTATACATGTTATACGTCATCAAGTCCCCTAGTCTAGTGTGTCTATTGCGTGCGGTAGATATTACTAGACTCAGGTTCCGGTATTCCTTTTATTTTTTGCTTCCTCCGTGCTTATATTTTTGCGGCGTTCCATTGCCTTTGTTAGGTGGGACGCTGGTGACGTGGTCTTCTTAAAGCCTTTCATCTTCTGACTGATTTTACTGGTTAGTCTAACTGCTTAACTGTCATCACTATCTTTTACTTTTCATCTTGGCCATTGACTCGGAGGTGATAGCCACGTAGAACCATCTGGAAGGAGCTTGCATTTACTATACCGAGGGTATAAATATTTGACGTGGTTTTCACTGTTTCCTTTTTCATCTTCTCAAATTATAATCGCCATTGTTAGAAAGTTCTTCAAGCTTTTTAAACCTGTTCTCTTTGTGCCCTATTTCGAAGATTTTTTAGGCTTTCAGGTTAGGCCCCAATCTTTGCTTACTTTTATCATGAGCAGTATTACAGATATAAAGTCGGTTCTTACTCTAAAAAATTTATGAAACGTATCATATTCCTGATGAAGTTCATCCACAATTGCATAGCCCTAACCAAACAATTCATGAAATGCCTATTGGCAAAATAGGTGTGTATACTAGATTCTTCGAGTATGCCAATTTTCGATTACCACTTTCCACTTTTCTTGTTAATGTGCTCAGACACTACCACATCCATATATCCCAATTATCTATTATTGGTGCGGCCAAAGTGTCTCATTTTGAGATCCTTTGCCGTGATCACGGTTTTGAACCAACGGTTGGGTTGTTCCGTTGTTTTTATGTTAATTCCAAAAACAAAGGCTGGATGTCGTTCAGTAAACGTCAGGGGAATGATGTCGTGTGTTACACCAAACCGTTAGACTTATTGAAAAGATAGAATGATCATTTCTTTTGGGTCGACGCTTTTGCTTGCCCTGCCTCCTTTCCGTGGAATACTAGCAAAAGCATGTCAAAAGACCCTTTTCCCAAGTCTTCCCAATATAATGCAGAGCATTATGCTACCCTTGTTGCGTATCCGGCTCCTTTCCACAAGTATCCAGAACCTTTCCTTTGCTTAATAGGAATTAGTCGTAAATATACTTTAGATGAAGATACTTACCCCTAATTTTTGCGTGATAACAATGAGGGTGGGTGCTTATTGTTATATCTTACTTGTGTTTTGCCTTTTCATTACTTTTGCTGGCTGTTTTATTCTTGTCTCTTTTTGTGTAGAAATGGATTTACTCTCCTTTATCCAAACTGTCGATCCTATAAAGGTAAGGATTGGTGAGAGGCAGCGTGCTGAAGGTGAGCCAAAGTTGTTGGATACCACTAAGGGGCGTGTTGTTTTGCTCTTACTGGTTGCTCCTGCTCGTGCCTCAAGCGAGCTAGAGGCAAGTGTAGATAAGCTTTTTGATGAAGGAGGCAGCGGTAGTCATGCGAAGCAGGGTGATTCTGTAAGTTGTGGACATGGTGTTGGTGTTCCGCAAGTTAGTGAAACTGCGGAGATTGTTGCTGAAGACGCAGCTCATGTGTAACCTATGCGTCAAAGAAAAAGGAAAACGGTTGTTTCTGATGCCGGTGAACCTTCACATCCCTCTAAGAAGTTAAAGGAAGATCACGGAACTTCAACTGGGCCATCTGTTGGTGGTAAATCTAGGTCCATGCTCCAGAGATTACTTGCTGAAGCTGTGTTGAATCCGGAGGTTAGGGTTGTGGCCTTACCTACCCTACCCTTTATTACTTCTTTTGTGTCCGTGACACCAGAGCGAGAGGATGGGGATCGAACTGACTTTATGGCTGGGGCCAACCTCCGAACCATTACTGCTCCTCCAAGGTTTGTCATATCTTCAGACTCTTCTCACCATTCAGGTGCTAATATTGCGGAAGCTAAACTTGATTCTTTTGCCACGCCTTCCGCTTCGTTGATGACAATGACGACTACCGTTACCTCCATGGTTGACCTGACTACCACTGCTAAGGAAAAATTTATTGAGCCTTTTATTTTTGGTGGTGGTTCTTCTTTTGGTGCTCAACATACCGTAGGTGGCTTTTCTGGCCTTACTGGTAGTGACTTCATTGTTGGCGGTATCCGTACTGTTGTTAGCCCTGACACGGATCTTCAGAAAGTATACGTACCCCAATGGAGTGTCACCAATAGTTCTTGCTTGGATGATGGTCGTACTTGTCGCGAGATGGTGGATGTGTTTGCTCCTCCTAAGTTTTTTGCTTCAATCCATGGGATGGAACATGATGAACTTTTCACGGAATTCAATGTAGGGGCTGCTCGCCAAATATCTCTTAACACTGAAGTGAGAATGCATGTTGAGTTTAATATTAGAGAGAAAAGGTGATTGAGTGTTGTTGTCGAAGAGAAAGATTCATTGCTGAAGGCCAAGGATGAAGAGGTTGCAAGTCTCAAGGCTCAGTTGCTAGTGAAGGAGGCAGAAGCCGCGGAGGCTATCCGTCTCCGTGCTGAAGTTCAAGCTTTGGCGGATCATAATACTGTCTTAGAGGGGGAGAAAAGTGAGCTTGATGTTAAAGTGGCAAACCTTGTGGCTACTGTTAAAGTTAGGGAACAAGAGGTTGCTGACCTGGACGGCGTGGTTACTTCTGTTAAGGTATATAATGACAATCTTTCTGACCAGGTACGCATGTTTTCACTTAAGTTCCTTTCCTTTTTGTTTATATTTCGCCGTTTTACTATTTTTATACTTTCACTTAATTTTAAGTGCATACGCTGGAGGTTTCCTCTACTGGACTTCAAGAAAAAGTCACGGCATATGAGAATTTCATAGGCCAGCTTGAGAAGTTCTAGGATGACCAGATAAAGGAGATGAATGAAAAATTTGATAAGCTGGATACTGATCTTGTTGAACTGTCCCTTCACTTGGAGGATATATTTTACCCACGTCTTTTGACAACCATTTATGGACGTCGATGGCTTCTTACCCATGGCTTAGAACTTGCTATCGCCAAATGCTTGAATTCTACTGAGTACCTTTCCTCTCTTGAAGCGGCGATTGGTAAGGCCGTTAAGAAGGGTATGCAGGAAGGATTATCTGCTGGAATCACCTATGGCGCGGCGGGTAGAGTTTTGACTGATGTTGCCGCATATAATCCATCTGCGGAGGCTGATTATCTTTCTACTTTGCAGCGTCTTTAAAGTGTCAACTTCTCTTTAATCACAGAGTTAAAATCCAATAAAGATGCTAGCATTGATACTATTATGAACCTTCTCCATTTGAAAGATAGTCTTGCCGAAAGATTGGGTTTGACTAAATCGCAGCCTCGTGTTGATCAGTTGATGGTTCCCATACATCATTCCCCGAATCAACGTATCATTGGTGCTTTTGCTTTATCACTCTCGTTAGATGTCTCCAGTTCCCGGGTTTAGAGGATTAGAGAAAACATTGCCAACCATAGGTCAGCACTCTGTGACGTCTTTGTTCCCCCATCTGAACCCTTGTCCGCCATAGCTTTAACGGGCATGGAAGTTATATCCGCTACTATTGATACCCCCACAGCCCCATCTACTACTCTTGCTTTCGTAAGCACCATTACTCCTATTTTTATAGAGGATTATGAGGTTGCAGGTACGGATGGTCAGGAAGCCGTAAATAAGAGTGTTCCGAATGATGCCACTGGTGGGAATGTTAATCCCTTCCCTAATGTTGATGATGTAGAGTTAAATGTCTCTCAGTAGCTTGCTATGATACTTGGGCTTGGTCGTATGTGACCTTTTTGTTGTAGCCCCTTATGTATGAACAATTTTTTCTAAGTGTTTATATTCGTTTCGAATGACGTGGTTGCGTGTGACCTTTCTACGTGCGGCGGATTACACGTATGTTTTTGAACGTCTTTGTATTTAACCATGGCTTTTGCTATCTTTTTTAATATGATGATATGTCCATTCTGATAGTCTTTGTTTGAATATTTGTGGGTTATTCTCCCTATGTTGCTATCTTTTTTTAATGTGATGATATGTTCATCCTGATAGTCTTTATTTGAATACTCGTAGGTTATTCTCCATGCTATCTTTGAATATCACGATTGTGCACTTGTGATGATAGGCTTAGTGGAACGTTCGTGGAACATTTTTCCCAGTATTGGGCTTGCAATGCCTCTTATATACTTTTGAGTGAATTGTTAGGTTGCTCATCCTTTTGTTATACGGAGTAACATTAATTGGGTCGTGCCCTATTGCGTGCGCGTATTAATCACAAACATAATAATTTTTCAAAGTAAATGACAAGAATTTAAAGTAAAAGTTGTGAAGGTAGCTAGGCTCCACTTTTTATTTAAGAAAACATTACAATGCATAAAGAAGATAGATTGTACTGCATTACCCCCACTGCAGAGTCCGCATGGGTAGATTGCTTACATTAGATGAATGTAACACTTCTTAAGATTGCTGATATTCCAAGTCCGCGGGAGTTGCTTCCCATCACGGTCTCTTAACTTGTATGCGCCATTTTCAAGTGCTTCCGTGACCTTATATGGTCCTTCGCATTTTGGTCCTAGCTTCCCTGTGTCCTCTACACGACTTGCATCGTTGTTACGGTATACCAAGTCTCCTGGTTTAAAGCTTACACTGCGGACTTTGGAGTTGTAATATCTTTCTATCTTTGCTTTGCTTTTTGCTTCTCGAATTGCTGCTTGCTCTCTTTTCTCCTCTAGTAGGTCAAGGTTTATTTCTAGGGCTTCATCATTTTGTACTAAGTCTACTTCCGCTGTCCTTAGTATGGGCATGTTGATTTCTGCTGGGATGACAGCTTCCGTTCTGTACGTCAACGAGAATGGGGTGTCTCCGTTACTAGATTTAATCATTATGCGGTGTGCCCATAGAACATGAGGAAGTTCTTCCATCCAGTTTTTGCTCCTTTCGTCCAACCTAGCTTTTATCCCTTCTCCAAGACTACGATTTTCCCTTTCCACTAAACCATTGGTTTGTAGATGCTTAACAGAAGCAAAATGTTGGCGGATACATAATTTCTTGCACCAGTCCTTAAACAGATTGTCTTGGAATTGTTTTCCATTATCCGAGATGATTTCTCTTGGGAGTCCAAATCTACAAACGATGTTATCCCACACAAATTTTTTGATTTGGTTGCCAGTGATGGTCGCCACTGGTTTTGCTTCAATCCACTTTGTAAAGTAGTCAATAGCTACGATCAGGAATTTAACTTTTCCAGGCCCTTCCGAAAAAGGTCCAGCGATATCAATACCCCACTTATATAATGGCCACGGAGATGTAATTGGACTTAGCTTTTGCTGAGGACTCCTTGGGATAGGCTTGTGAACTTGGCAATCTTGGCATGCCTTTATCAGCTTTCTTGCGTCCTCGTGCATGGTTGGCCAATAATAAGCAATCCGCAAGGCTTTAGCCACGACGGATCGTGTACCAGCGTGCATGTTGCAAGACCCCTCATGTATTTCTCTTAGAACATAATTGGCTTGGAATGGTCCTACGCATCGCAGCCATGGTCCAAAGAAAGATTTTTTGTAGAGTGTCCCATTTATTATAGAGAACCGCCATGACTTGCGTTTTACTACTCTTGCTTTTTTCACTTCTACTGGCCATGTTCCATCCATGAGATATTTGAAGATGGGAGTTATCCATGTATCCCCTTCTTCTACTACTGCCAAAACTTCCACTGCACTTATCGACTTTTCCTTTAGTTCCTCCACCAGCACTTGTTTACTCAAATATGCAAAGCTTGTTGATGTTATTTTGCTTAAGGCATCTGCCTTTTTGTTTTCGCTTCTAGGAACCTGTTTGATTGAGAATGCTTTGAAGTTGTTGGTGAGTGTTTTTACTTTTTCCAAATATAAAACAATGTCGGTTTCTTTTGCAACATACGTTCCATTCACTTGATTAGCCACCAACCGTGAATCAACATTTGCTTGGAGGATTTTTACACCCATTTGCTCCGCGATCTTTAGTTCGGCAATCAAAGCTTTATATTCCGCTTCATTGTTTGTTGCATCAAACCTGAATCTTAAAGCGTAAGTAAACTCCATCCCTTCCGGGTTTGTGAGTATTTGTCCTGCCCTGAAACTGTCTGTGCAGGATGATCCGTCTGTAAACAAGATCCATGGTTTGGGGAGTTCCTCCTCTTCTCCCATTAGAGTATCCGGAGATTCCTCTTCTAGTCGTTCGACTATAAAGTTTGCCAATATCTGCCCTTTGACCGATACTCTGGGTCTGTAATGTATCGCGTATTCTCCCAATTCAATGCTCCATTTTGTAGCCTTCCTGCTACTTCTGGTCTCGATAATACCTGTTGTATCAGTTGGTCCGTGATGACTATGATTGGGTGTGCCTGGAAGTACCTCTTTAGGCGCTTACTGGCATGAACCAAAGCCAACACTAATTTTTACATAGACGTGTAGTTTACTTCCAGACCCCTTAAAGCTCTACTGATAAAGTATATAGGCATTTGCTTAGCTTCCCGTTCCGTCATCAGGATTGCACTTACCGTTTCTTTTACTGTCGCCAGATAAACGATAAGCTCCTCTTTTTTCCATTGGTGCGACTAACATGGGAAGTTCGGCAATGAGTTGCTTCATTTGCTTGAATGCTTCTTCTGCTTCCGTAGTCCAATAGAAATCACTTTTTCTTGTGCATTTTTTCAAAGTTTTAAAGAATGGTAATGATTTCTCTGCTGATTTGGCTAAAAACCGGTTCAGACTTGCGAGCTTTCTATTTAACATTTGCACATCCTTTAAGCACTTTGGGGATGGAAGGCTTAGGACAACATCTACTTTATCCGGACATACTTTCAGCCCCCTGTTACTAACTTTGTACCCTAAAAACATTCCTTCTTCTATTCCAAAGGTGCACTTCTTAGGGTTCAGCTTCATGTTAATTTCTCTTAGAGTTCGGAACGTTTCCTCCATATCTCTGACTATTTCATCCTCCGTACGGCTTTTGATAACAAGGTCATCTACATATACTTCGAGGTTTCTTCCGATCTGTTTATGGAATGCTTTATCCACCAAACGCTAGTAAGTGGCTCCGGCATTCCGCAGGCCAAAAGGCATTTTTGTATAGCAAAATATTCCTTGGCTTGTGAGGAAAGCTATTTTTTCCTCATCTTCTTTTGCCATTTGTATTTGGTGATAGCCTTTGTATGCGTCCAAGAAGCATTTGAGAGGGAATCCACACAGGGACTCTGCCTTCCAGTCTATTTCCGGTAGTAGATAACCATCTTTTGGGCATGCTTTGTTTAAGTCTTTAAAGTATACATACATCCTCCAACTATTTCCGTGCTTTTTTACCATTACTGGATTGGACAACCAGTCATGGTAGTGTACTTTCCTCATGATTCATGCTTCTACTAACTTTCCTACTTCTTTTTGTATTGCCTGGTTTTTGTCCGCCGCTTGCCCCCTTTTCTTTTGTCTAACAGGAGAGCATCCCTTCCGCATATTTAAACGGTGCTCCATGATGTGCCTTGGGACGCTAGTCATGTCCGTAGGCTTCTAGGCGAAAACATCCAAGTTTTGTTAGAGTAGGCTGCACAACTTGTTGCGACCTTCTTCTTTGAGAGTGGATCCGATCATTATAGTTTTTTCCGGATATTCTGGGTTGATTGCCACTTTGATCCTTTCTTCGATCGTTGGTTCGTTGGCCAGGAGGGTTCTTTTAGGTTTGAAGACTATTACGCACTCAAGTGGCACTAACCTGCTGCTTTTTAAAGTAATTACCCTTCCTTCTACCGGGATCTTTAGCATTTTGTGCACTGTTGACGGAACTGCTTGCAATTTCCTAACCCCCGGCCTTCTAATAATTCCATTATACGGGGATGGTGACCTTACAACTATAAAATTTATCAAAGCTGAAGCGGAATGCTCTTCGTCTCCAATTGTTACCTGTAGTTGTATTTGTCCTATCGGCCATATTATTTTACCGCTGAATCCAATCAAAGTTGGCTGATATCAATTGTTTTTTGATTTTCGGACAGAGTCTGCTAAAACAATGCTCATACATAATTTCTGAAGCTGATCCGCCGTCTACGTACATATGGTGCACGCAGTGGCCTCCTATTTCTACCTCGATGATCATTGGACCTTTTGTCCCTTCATCTCCCCCTAATGGTGGAAAAGAGATTTCTGAATTAGGAGAGAAACTCTACGTAATTCTTTGTCTAGCCACCCTTTCCCAGGGCTGAACCATTATGATCACCATCGCTTTATCCTTCCCAGCAGTTTCTCCTTTCTTTGTCACCTTAGGTTGCTCCTTTCTGTTGTTTTGTTTGATCTCTTTAATCAAGTGTGACAACTTTCCTGCTTTGAGCATTTCTTTGATCTGTTTCCTTAGGTGCATACATTCGTCTGTGTTATGCCCTACTTCTCCATGGAACTCGCAAAATTTATTAGCATTTCTTTTTTCTACCGGGGTTGTCATTGGAGGCGGAGCTTTGAATTTTCCTTTGTCTAAAGCAAAATTTTCTTTAGGGGTTTTTGTAAGTAGTGCAAAATGATCTTGCTTCCTTTATGCCCTTTGTTGGTTTCGGAAGCCTCCTTTTTTGAAATTTTGCTTTTGATTAGCTTCCTGCTGTTTCCATGACGGGAATGACTTCTTCCGTTCACGGTTGGAGGCGGCTACTTCTCCCCGGAGAAATGTTGTAGTTACACTCATCATTTCGTATATTAACTTTGGGATTTTGTCATGTAGTCGCTTGATTAGCTCGGGATTGGTGATCTCATGCATGAATCCGGAGATTTTCATGCATTCCGGAGCTCCCTTTATGTCCCTACACTCAAGCTTATACCTCCGCATGAACTCTTTCGTAGACTCCCCGTCTCTCTGCCTGATGTTATGGATTTCGACCGGGTCTTTAATGCATTTCTTCTACTGGAGGTAGTTTTCTAAGAATGCTTTCTTTAAGTCGTCATAGCTATCAATTGTTTCCTTGGGAAGGTCATCAAACCATACTCTAGCATTTCCGGTAAGTATAGAATTGAACATGTGGCACCATGTTGGCATCGCCCATCGCTCCGTCTTGGCAGCTGACTGGAAAATCTTTAAGTGATCCTCTAGGTCTTCGCTTCCATCATATATTTTGATATAACTAGGCATTCTGGTTTTTGGGAAATCAAAGTAACGAATCCGAGGAGTGAAATGATCTATTTCTTCACACACCTATGGTTAGGACAGGTCGTCCTCAACGCTCGACTTTGGCCTTTTTAATTTTGATTTCCAATGACCTTCGGCGCTACCTTCACTTTCTAACAACTCCTCCATTTTCTTATAGGACGCCCTTTTGTTATAACGTTGCGCAGAAACGGGTTTTGTTTCTTTTGAATGAAAACTTTGGTGGCAGCTTTACGTGTCTCTGTGGCTACTGTGGTGTGTTCGACACCTTGAGTCATCTGAGTACACGGGCACACTTTTTCCTTTATCCCTGAGCCTGTGGAACACACCTTTTTCCAACCTTTTAAACACCGTTTTTCTTTCTGAACCCTTCTTCTTATGTGACTCGGAGCGACCATGCCTTGGTTCAGGGCTCCTGAATCTGCCACGGACATACCTTGGTCTGAGCCTTTCCTTGAGGTCCCTTCTTCTGATGGGTGTTTGGTATGTGTTTAATTACACATACCTTTTACCTTTAAAAATGAGCTAAAATATCCAAAAACGGACTTAAAATGCCAAAAATATGCTTGTTTTGCTAATTGTGTTGTGCAGGAACGGATATCTAAGAAAAGGACGAAAAACAAAGCAAAAACGACAAAACCGAACACGGAATGGAAAAGCGTGGAAAAGACAAAGTCAAGACAAAGCCCAAGTCTGAAAAAGTCAACCCAAGTCAACCCCGACAAATCCAAAGTCAAAAAGTGAAGAAAAATAAGTTTAGGGACTGAAATTGCCAAGTCCCTAAACTTATTTAATGAAGGTTATAAAGAAAATCTTGTGAAGGATCAAAACTGCCAATCCACCAAAGTATTAACCACAAGGGCCAATTCTGCCATCCCACTAAAAATGTAACCCAAAAGGACTTAGCTTGCAATACCCTTTATAACATTCAGGGGGTTATTCTGCCAAGTTTCAAAACTTGTAGAAACACAAGGACGTGTGGTGCAAACATGACTATAACCATGAGGGACTAATTGTGTCAAAAACCCAAACTTCACCCCTGGTTTTGAAACACTGTACATCTCCTACACCCTTTCCCGCCAAACCCCACAACCCCACATCCTGTCTATATCAACCTCGACTACTGTTCCCTACCCTCCAAAACCATCACCACCACCCTCCCCCACCCCCACATGGGCTCTAGACAAGCTGGCAATCCTCAGCACTCCTATTGGCTAAGGAAATTGAAGGTCAAGATTCGTTGACCTTGGGCACCAAGACAATCCAAGGGCTAGGATTTGTTTGTGTTTTCTACACTCTCACAACAAACACATATGGCTAATTATATTTGGGCTCGGGCTCATGTATTATACATGTTATACGTCATTACAAGAGTAAAACTCCTAACAAAAAATCATAAAGTTCGATCATCATTGGAACTTTAGATCATATACTCAAAGTCTATTAAATCTATAATTTAAATTCGAACATTATTGGAACTTTATATCATTTACTCATACTGTATTAAACCATTGGAACTTGAAGCTACTTTTTATTTCATGTTAAACAAATATTTTTTTTAAGTGATCAAATTTTTTTTTTTTTGGACATTTGAGTCTAGTGAAAATCATTGTGTAGAAATAGGGATTTTGGTATAAATTATGGCATATACCAAACATTTAATTGAGGGGATTACGTGTGATAAGAGAGATAATTATGTAAAACAGATTATTAAACATACATGTGTTTGGTCACATGTTTAAGGATCATGCAATTAGTGACCATGCCTGATTCTGTTACATATGAGATGTGTGAGAGGGAAAATACGGTAAGCTGGTCGGTTCATTCTTTTTTCCTTCCCAAAATCTCCAAGCACACTTTTTTTTATTTAAGAATCCATATGCGTTTTATATTATTTCGGCGATTGTTTTCACATACGAAAATCCATATTTGATCGTACGAGTGTACTTTATGACTTAAGATATTTTTAACTTTCATAAACACTTCATGTCACATATTCAAAAAGGTTAATTGTTCAGAAATGTACTCAATCTACTACTATTAATAATTATTTTAAGTAACTACATAAAGTTATGTTGTTACATAATGGTGTGAAGATTTATCTAGTACTTATAATAAATAATTGAAGAATAAAAATTATTGGTACGGCTCCCTTTGCATAAAGTGATCAATCAAACAAAATAGTATCATCATGGTGAATTGTGGAGGTTAATGGTTCCCAAAATACATGGAAGGCAACGGGTGAAAAAAAACTCATAATCTATGGGTACATGCACGTAAATGGGCGGGTAATTCTGTTATTTTTCACCCGCGAATGGGTTGTGGGTGAAAATCTGTACCTATCGGTAGGTGGTGGGTGGGTGACGGATAATGCATACCCATCATGGGTGTACCTATTTAAGAAACCCACGAGTGTACCCGCCTAAATATCCACGGGTGTACCCCTAAACCCATTTGTGTTAAAATAAAATTTATATACTAATTAAATATTTGTGAGGTTGTTGGTATATAATTAATAACTATCAAAATCTCTAGACTACACAGTAAACTAAGAGTCTATTTGAGTTACAAGACTAAAAGATGAATATGAAAGATCAAACTTTCAAAGATATATATATAATATATCTGAGTACATGTATGTGATTTGCTGTAATGATGATCAATTTTCTAGTTTCAGATATGTCATTATCTATTTTGTGAACTTGGTATTTAGAAAATTGATATGATGTCTTATTACCCAGTTTTATAGTTAGTTTACATATCATTGTTTTATAATTTTGTTCCATTTCACAAACCCATGAGTTTACCCACGGGCGATGGGTACCCACGGGCATGGGTATGGGTAAAAAGTTGTACCCATTGGTGGGTGACGAGTGGGTGACGGGTGAGAAAAAAATCACAGGTTTGAGTAACGGGTTTGATAAACCCATACCCATTACCCACGAGTACCATCCCTACCAAAATAGTCTTATGGAAGTTAGGGTTAGCAGAGGCAGAGTGCCGCAACTTAAATTTTTTAGCTTGAGCGGCATGGAGTTTTAAGCCCCCGGTAGTTTTAATGTTGGAGTACTAATTGCGTTAACAATTATGTGTTTTCAAATACACAATAATAACAAGCTTCTAATGCCCGCTGGGTGCAGCGAGTTTAGAACAAACATCTTTCTTGGAAGCTAAAAATGTCTCATGTGATTCACGTATTAAATTGAAGAGAAAATCTTTCGTTGCGTTTTAAAATATACGAGCTTATGGTTCTGGAGTTAATTTAATATTATGCTAAACTTAAGGTTGGATGGAGTAAGGATGGTAAACTCACCATCCACCTCAGCGTCACGTCAGCTTTCTCTTTCCAACTTTACCACTCACCATTCAATCGTTTTAACACTCACCTTTCATACAAAACTCACCTTACAACATCATTTTTTTATTTAATTTAGTTGAGAGAGGTGGTTTTAAAATAAACTAAACTACTCCTAATTATGCAAGAAAAGTAAATTGGTGGTGGACTCATATAGGTAAACAAACGTGCTCACTTAATCATGCATTACTCATTAGTTGATCTTTTTAACTTATTTGTTAGTATAATGTGTAAGTATTCCCCCTTATCAATTGCGAGTTGGTTAAAAATGCGTCTACGTGGCCACTTAAGTAAGGGCTCCTGGAACACACCTATCTCTCCCAATTGTAAATCACGCGCAATAAATACTTCAATAGTTATCCTCCAAATTAATGAGGATTTCACTTAATCTAAATATCGTTTCACTAGACTACTATGCTAATTGTAATATTCTTAATAGCTAGTTTTCTAATGCTTAACGTGCACTACACTTAACAAGTAAACAATAAATCAAAGTTCATCCCCCCCCGTACTAGGTTTCATGCAATCATAAGCAAACACAATTAAATTTAGCCTAACATGTTAACAAGAAGAAGAAAAAGCAATTAATTAAAAAATACATAGACATATTTGAATGATTAAAGATTGATTTACTTAACTTCAAATCAACATGTAAGTATGTAAGTACAAAGAGCATAAAAAGCCTTAAAATTCGTCTATAATGGCTGCACTAAGACTCTCTAAGTTTCTACATACGAATTATGAAAATAAAGGGTTGTATATATATAGGAAATTGCTTGTGACGGTGTCACTAGGGTTTTGTGACGTCGTCACCTCGTTGACTTTGACTTAGAAGTTTTCCACCGTCGTGATCTTGACGCCGTTAGGATTCCTTGCGTCGTCACCTTGTAGCCGTGACGCTGTCTCCACAACCTCAATCGTCACAAAACTTAACCAAAAATCATCTTTCTAGGCACTTCTGGTGACCCCCTGATGAACACTACAAGAAAAACGGGTAATTGGGAAGGAGGAAAACCGTGCCAAATGCTCTTTGGCACGACTTTGGCACGGTTTTGGCTCCGTCCTAAATATGAGGGTTCCAAATACATTTGGTTCGGGTCGAAACGGTGTCAAAAACTATTTGGCATGGGTTTTGAGACGGTTTTCCTTCAGTGTGCCATGTGTTAGGTATTTGGCACAGTTTGTAATTTGTTGTTCCAATATGTACATTCGGCACACTTTTATATCACGTGCCAAATGCATAATTGGTACCAGATCGTGTTCTGTGTCAAATGTGTATTTAGTAAAGTTTTTATCTATTGTGCCGAAAGTATTTAGTATGATTTCATCTCTCATGCCAAATGTATTTGTCATGGTTTTCTCAAACGTACTTGGAACCTTTATATTCGTCTCGCCAAAATCATTTGGCGTGGTTTTGCGTTCACTAATAAAATCATTTGACGTCGTTTAAATAATCGTTGCATACATTCATCAAACACCAAATAAGTATCATAATACATCATATCAATCTATCATGCACAATATACGTGACTAAAATTTGTCTCAACCTACAAAGACATATTCAACTTAACTTTTATTAATCATGGATAAAATTAAACCAAGACAATCATTTGAAGTCGATTATGAATAAAAGAAGATACATCTAACAAAGAGGCCATGAAGAAGCTGAGAAAATGAAAATCACTAAGAGGGAACGGTGTAACGGCGAAAGGGGTTCGCCGAGGGTGAGCTGGCCCCTCGCCGGACCTCGCCACCACACCCCCCCTCTTCGCCGGCCAATTCGCCACAAAACGAAACAAGCATAACGTTTGAAAAAGTGGGCCCCCCTCAAATTCAAACCGTTGGCCAACGGTTACATTAAAAAAAAATTATTAAAATTAATTTTTAAAATCTATATATATCCTACACTTTTATCATTTTAAACACACACAAATACATTCAATCTTCAATTCTTTCTACCTACAATAAAAAAATGTCTCGAATCCCAAATGACGGGTTTCCTAATCTCAACTTCTCGCAGCTCCTTGGCACAACTAACTCGAATCAATCGTCATCCTCGAACCCGTCGACGCCATCTTCACAAAACTCTATCGGAAGCTCCTCCCAATTCCCATCCGGCCAATTCGCCGGCCAATTCCCTTTTGCTCCACAATACTTTCCCCAAATGACACCCGAACAAATCTTCTTTCAACAACAACAAGCGTTTCAACAAGCGCAACTCAACACACAATTTCAAAATTTCCAAACCCAAAATGTCCCCGAAACACAATTCAAGGTACCACAACCACAACCGCCACAAAAAGAAACTCGTCGAAAAGGAAAACGAATGGCAAAAAAATCATCCTTCCCCGCGGTTGATTTGTCTGCGGACGGCGACAACATCGAAGACGAAGAAGATGTTGTGATGACGACGACAGCTCCGACTCAAACTTCCGTGCTTTGGACATGTGACGAGGAGAAGTTATTGTGCGAGGTTTGGGTCGGAGTTTCCGAGAACAGTGATATCGGGAATGACCGAAACGAAGAATGCTTTTGGGGGCAGATTCATGACGATTTCAACAAAAGTATCAATGGCGTTTTTCGTACCAAGAATATGATAACGGGGAAATGGATCGGATGCAACCCGATTGTCAAAAGTTTCACGCTATTTACAAAGGAATAACTTGTAAAAGCGGTGAAAATGACGGTGATGTTTTAAAATATGCGAACGCCGAATATTCGGCTTGTAATAAGGGGAAAAATTTTGCTTACGAACACGGGTGGAGGGTGCTCAAAAAACACCCAAAATGGGACGCAGCGTATCACTTTGACTCGGAGGATCACACGGAAATATTCGGTCCAGATGCTCGGCCTCGACCACCGGGTAAAACGAGACCCGCCAAGAAGACAAAGTCAGAAACAACTGAGAGCAGCGCGGGTAGTGGTTCGGGGTCTATGAAGGACGTTTTAAACGAGGAGTTACGCCAGAAGATCCAAGCCGGTAAATCGGCGTACGAGGCAAAGAAAATTAAAGAACAGTCGGCAACGGAGCTAAACGAGTTGCAGTTTCTCACGATTGATGCCGACTCTTTGCCTGAACCAAAGAAGACAATAATCAAAAACAAACAAGCACAAATAATGGCGAAATATCAGTTATAATTTTCGCATTGTATTTTAATTTTCGTATTGTATTTTTATTTCCGTAGTTTATTTTTATTTTCGTATTGTTTTTTTATTTTCGTATTGTTTTTTTTATTTTCGTATTGTATTTTTATTTTTCGTATTTGTAATTTTTATTTTATGAAATGAATTTTAATTTGTGTGAAAAATAGAAAATAAAATAAAATTGTGAGTGGGTGGGGCCCAAATGAAGAGGAGAAGAAATGTCATGAGTGAAGGGGTGTTTTTTTGTGTTGTGTTGAAATGAGGTGGCGCTGAGGTGGCAGCAGTGGGGCCCAAATGAAGAGGCAAAGCCTCTTCACTACACCTTTTGCTCTAACATCCCCTTTTCTCGTGGGTGGTGCTATGTAGCAACTCCCACCACGTGTTGTAGACCACTACGGCCCTCACCTCTCTTGCGCGACGCCACTCAAGACTTGTGCACAGGTGTGGCTGCTGGCTACTTTCGTATCCGTGTGTCGGGTAATCTAAAATATGAGGTTTATGTGCATGGAGAAATAAGAAACTATCAATGTTTAAATGGTTGTAGAACTAAAACGTTAAAGATGTGTTATACTTACAGTAGAAACTCTATAAAATAATACACTTGGGACCACCAAAATTTATTAATTAAAAGAGTTATTAATTAATCGATAAATTAATAATTATTAATTTATATATTAATTAATATTTTATTAATTTATAGTATACAAATGGTTGGAAGAAAATATTGAAAGCGTTATTGGAATTAATAAAGATGATATCGATGAAGAAGATGATGAAAGTTCTACAATGGAACCCCCTTCGCGAAACGAAGCTATTAAAGCGGCAATCACATTGAACAATTTCTTGTTGAGCTATGAGAAAACAACACCAGAAGTTCTTACCATGCTAAGGAAAATTAGAGACGAGATTCAAGGGGAAATTGATTTCAACAAAAAACAAAAGACAATTGAGTCATTTTTCAAGAAACCTTCATAAATCATTCATGTAATATGCTATATATAAGGAATTATTAATTTATATTTTATATGGGGTCTAAAGAAATTATCAAAAATGTATTATCTTATAATTTTAGCGAATTATTAATTTAGCACCCTATCCCCGAGTCGGGACCGGCAAAAAATATTATCTTAGAGAGTTTATTAAATAATCGAGTATTAATTTATCGAGTTTCTACTGTATATATAAGTGCGACAGGAGGTGTGACAGAGATGCAGATTTGATAAATATGAAGGTAGTCATTGAAAGTGGCGGCGGTTCTCAAGTTGGGTGGTGTGTCAAGATTGCAGATTGGAAAAGCGGTGGGGAGTGGTGGTGATGTTAGAGATGGCAGATCTTAGATGAATCCGTTGAAACCATCCGTGTTCTTGAGACGTATGAAATCTTAGAAAAATTCGTTGAAATCATCTGTGTTCTTGAAACGTATGAAATGTTTCTTAGATGAAAGTTGGATGTTTGACATCATTCCATTGTGGTTATAACAAGAGTTTTTGTTAATTTGTCCACCTGTACATCCCAGGTCCAAGTGTATATTCAACTTTTATCCAAACTAGTTGGTTACTCGCGCATAGCGGCGTCAATAAAATTTTTATTAACTTAACATTTTACGTAATTTCTTACCCGCTTAGTAATTTCGTTTCACAAATGTATGTGTTCGTTGGGGTTTCCCGTAACTTTCCCGCAACACCATATTAACGATCATCATTTCGCATTGTAAAAAGACAACACTCTCTCGAAAGTATATAGTTTTTCGTATCAAGTTTATATTTAATTAAGGATTAAAGTTTAAAAAATATAAATATACATAAATTAAAGACTCATTAAAATGTAAAAAAAAATTATAAAAATTATCAAATTGGTTGTTTGAATTAAAGAGATAAAATTTTAAAAAAATATGATGAAAATAGAATCAAAATAAAATTAAATAGATAAATAGATATTTCAATTGAAAAAAAATGTGATTTTTTTAATTCAAAATGTGGACATCAATGTCACTTTATGTTGTTATTTAAAAATGTGATGAATGATCAGGATCTGCTTCTCCCTTATCTTAATTTTTAATGGGTCCCACATTATAAATATTTTATATAGTAGTATAAATATAGATAAGCAATTTAAAAAATAAATAAATGACGTGTATAATTTTGGACGGGTAACCTGCTGAACCGTTTGCCATATTACTTAATATTGGACAAATTTGAAAGTTTGTTGTCTAGAAGGTGTAATAAAAAAGTTTATTACCTAACACGGGATAAAATCGTAAGTTCGTTGGTATTTAATAGCTTTAAACCCTTTTATATTTAAAAAGATTCAAGTTTATTTTCTCTGGGTTCTAAATAGCGCGTTATAGCGGCGTCATAGCGTCGCCATAACGCGAAGCGTGGCCTCCATGTTACGAAACAGGTCAAGGGCGTATCTCTGGGCGTGGGTGCAATATAGCGTCATATAGGTGGCTAAAAGCGCGCTATAGCGCATAGCGTGACGAGTTTTTTTGAAGTGTTTAAGGAATTTTTTAAAATTTGAGATTTTATGCTTGGGTTTTATAATATTTTGGATGGAAGCTGAATTTAATAATATTATTCTCATATTATTCTAATACTATGATATAATCTATAAAATCTATAATATTTGTTGCGCCTTTAAGTCAGCATTAAATAACGTTTAAATGACGTACGCCTCACGCTAAAACTTGAGGCTTGGCTATGCCGCTACGTACGCTTGACGCTATTTATAACCTTGACTTTTCTACATAAATGGGCTCTCTTTTTTCTTTTTCTTTCTTTAAGTTGTTTTGAATGGTCTGTTCAAAAAAGTTGTTTTGAATGGAAAACTAAGCTTGACACATTAGTGTGAGATTTTTTTTTGTAAGAACACTGAGCTTCTCGTATAATTATACATACAATATATACAATTATAGGGAGCTTCTATAATATTTTATTATTAAATATATTATTATAATAATCTACAATACCTAAGCTATAGATATATTTAAACAACTGGTTTTAAGCCACCTATCAAATTAGTCTATTGTTTTGGTTCTGAAATTCGACACATATATTTTGGAGAAAATTCCGGTTTTGCCCGGTCGTACGACCTAGTTGGCGCCTTTTGCTCAACTTTAATTTCAATTCTCATTTTGGTCAAGCTCTACCACTCGACTGCTCTACCATGGTAGATGCTTGACACGTGGCACCTAAAAGGTACGTTTTGTTACCTCACAGTGGCCCACTTCTTCATACAAAATTACCTATATACCCCCCGCCTCCTATTTTGTTTGTTTGTACGCTTCAGCTGCTCTACCGACGGCGCTCTACCGGCCTTTGGCAGTGTGTCAAATCTAAACCTTTAGATTAAAATTTTACTCGAAAATCATGTCAAAACTTTTCAAACTTCTCATAGTTACACTTTTTTCTCTCTCTTCAAACTTTTCAAAGATCTCCGTTCACTATTCTGATCAAAGATCTCCGTTCACCTCGTCGATCCGACTAAGTTTTTAGTTTAATCGTTTGAATGGCCGAGAGGGTATATGTAAGTTTTCTAATTATTCCCTCATCCATATGAATTCTTTAGTCGGATTTGTACAATTGTACCTCTTTTACGTTAGTGATTACTTAGTCGGATTTGTACAATTCTTTAGTCGGATTTCGGCCCCCCTAAAATATGTGTTGAAGCTCTGTCCCTGTGCCTCATTCTCATGTGTTTTACTGCTAATGACATAGGCAAGCTAAAACTGTTAATAAATTACACTAGTAGCGTTTAATTTGGTGAAAGTTAATAACAAGGTCGCACATAAGAGATAGTCAAACGGTGTATGGGTGGGATGGGTAGCAGGTCTATGGGTAGCGGGTCAAAGGGGATTAGGGTTTAGATTGGTGTTTCCTAATGAGGTAGCAAAATGCTAACTGTTGAGGAACACACGCCTTCGTTTAATTTTATTATATTTTATGAATTTATATTTACAATTTTTCTTTTTAATTTTAGGTTTATGATGCAAATGTTAGTATTAGATGTAAGTTGCACATTCTACAAACCATAAGATCTAAGTTGAGTTGGAAGGGGGATCGACTTGGTATGTTTAGCCGTACTGTGTTTGGACCATGGTTAAACATTCAGACTACGTTGCATGATAATCATTTGTTAAATTTCTTACTTCAACACCAAAGGTATGTGGAAGACCCAAGTATCGACATTCCCTTTATCTTTGATATTGATGGGCGTACTTTAGAACTTGGTAGGCAGGATTTTTGTTTAATTACTGGAATTAGGTTTGGCAAAATTTCTTTACACCCTAAAGAGAAAGATCGTTCTCAATTCCGTGAGCGTGTTTTCCCAGAGACTCCTAATTTAAACGGTCAACTTCTCTTAGACCTCGTTAAGAATGATGTTGTGTTTAATAATTTGGATGATGATGATGTTGTTCGTGTTTGTTTGCTCCTAGCCTTAGATTATGCTTTTATGGGTCAAGAAATTAAACATGTACTCTTAAAGCCAATTGTAAATTTAGTAGATAATCTTAGTGAATGGGATAAATTTCCATAGGGAGAATATATGTGGAGAGAATTCCACAAAAGGGTTTATAACGTTGTGGCAAAGCATAGGGAATATCATTTGAAGATGTTAGGAAATAATACAATATATGTGGCCAACTATGCTTTATACGGGTTTGTTTTTCCGCTGAAGGTTAGTTTTCTTTATATTCATCTTTTGTCAAGCCAATTTTTCCATTCAATGTTTGAAAATGTATGTTAATTATTATTATTAATTCATAACATATATAGGGTTTGGAGGCATTCTCTAATTCTATCCATTGAGGGTGTAAAGACGAGAATGTTATCCCCCGTGGGGTTGCATGGAGTAATGGATTGAAGTTTGAAAAATCAAATTATGAGATGATGTTTTATTCCCCCAATGCAAGTTTTCAGAAACTTGCTCCTACATTTATTGAGATGAATGAACCGTGGTTGAAATCTAGTTTGGAATTTTTTACAAAGGTCACCACACCTAATCCAGCTACAAGGGGTAGTAGTAGTTCCCGTAGTGTTCATACTTGTGTTCGGAAAGAGGTTTATCGTGAGGTACATGTTCGTACCGAGGTTCATAGCTTTGCTGAGGAAGAAGTATGTACTCAATCTGTTGATAAAGAAGATGTGCCAGAGATATTTGTACTTGAGAAAAATGTCAAAGAACAACAAATGCAGATTGCTGATATGCAAAAACGTTTACTTTCACTTGAGGATATTACAAAACGACTAAAGAACGGGCCATCTAAAGTTGATCATAATGTTGATAATAATGTTGATCATAAGGTTGATCATAATGTTGATCATATTGTTGGAGATAGAGTTGTACTTGATAAAATTTTCAAAGAACAACAACTGCAGATTTTGGATATGCAACGGCGATTACTTTCACTTGAGCACATTACAAAAACACAAAACAATGGGCTATCTGAACCTGATCATAATGTTGATCATCTTGATAAGGTGTTGTCCTCTACATATAATCTTACCTTGTTATAATTGTTCAACAAATATCCTTATATTAATTTTTTGCAGAACGGGAATGGAAGCGTTAGTGTTCAAGTTGGTGGTCTTGACCACCAGTCAACGGAAGGGGCCAGCCATTGTATGTATTCTGAACATCTTGATAAGGTTTGTGGGTTTTCATTAACTTTCTTAAATTTTTATTGTTTATTTTGGCCATCTGAGATTTAATTCTTATTGTAGAACTGGAATGATGTTTCTGAGAATCATCCTGTTGATGGTCTTGACCACCAGTCAGTGGAGGCGGTCAGCCAGGTTACCAGTGTTAATAAGGTTTGTTCTTTCCATTATACCCTATATTTTCTATTAATTATTCTCAAAAATCTCATTATGACTTTTTTTGCAGGATTTGGCTGAGGAATCAGAGAGTGCTGCTATAGATGGTCTTATTAGTTTACAGTCCCATGATATTCATTCTCAACCTTTTCTTTCACCTTCAAAGGTTACTGAACTAATTAACGAACTCTTTACCTCGCCTAATGACCCGGGTTTTTCTTAGGTAATATATCAATTTCATTCTGAACTAATTAACGAACAACCTCATTTGCTTATGTCATATTTCGGCCAAATTCTAATGTTAAGCTTGTGTCATATTTAGGCAAATTCTATTTTTGGCTGTGTTGACGTGGATAATATGGACAAAGATGGTTGCATTACTGATGTTAAAACTGTGGCTAGACCTTTCCTACGACAGAGGAGACTCGGTAAGGCTTGTGTATCCCCTTATGTCCCGCCACCGCCCACCACTGAAGTTAAATGCAAGAAAAGGCGTTTAACTACCAAAAAGCCAAAATCAAAAAAAAATCATCAAAACTTTTATTGGAGCTGATGGAAATGAAATTGCTTTGTTGCCCTGGAATGAGGTATGGGTTATTCAAGTTAGTTAAACTTCGTTAACATGATACCTAAGGATAGGATAATTATTGTTCCAACTTTCACCATGTCACTGATTTTGAGATGTTGCATATCAGTTCTTTTAATGTTGCATACTTATATCTTATTTAATCAGCTAATTTAGTGATTACAATTAATCAGGATCTTACTCGTTCCCCGAACGCACCAAAAAGATCAGTCAGTGTGCCTGAAGAAATTATGTCGTTATTTCGTGATAAAAAGAAGATGGAGATGCAGTGGACTTTCCCATGGCTTGATGACGGTTATAGGATTCAAATGGATTTCTGGGAAAGATTAGTGGGTAGGAGCGCCAGTAAAAGAGGTTGGCTAGCGGATGATGTAAGTATTCTAGTTGAAAATCAACGTATTAACACTATTCAGATTACCTTATATTACCCTATTTCTATCTTTTATTGACAGCACATAGATATTTGGATCGAGTATTTATGGCACTTCAGGCAGCCAAATGATGATTGGGCAATGGCAAGTCCATATCTGAGCGATATGCTTTCTCGATATGAGCTTCCTTTATATTATGCTGATGGTATCAAATATGGTGTCCCATGGTTTGCAAGTGGTGTTGAGAAGGTTTACTTTCCTGTCAACGAAAAGGATTTTCATTGGTGCCTTGCTGAGTTGCACATTCGTTCGGGTGTTATAACATTTTATGATAGTCTTGGGGGCCCTTCTAATGGAATCGAGGACCGTCTTTTTTGGCTTGAACTGAGGCAAATATTTGAGTTTCACATTCCAACTTATATGGACTATGCTGATGTGTTTGTTAAAAAGAACATTGATAAAACAAACTATTCAATCAGTTTTCAGTATGCGCAAGGAGTCCCAATCCAAGGAGGTCTTTATGGTGATTGTGGTTTATGGGTCTGTATATTTTTGTACAGGTTGTCACATAATTTGCCTTTGGAGGTGGATGATTCAATCGAATTTGCTTTGGCGTATCGTGAACGCCTGATTGAATTTTTCTGGAAACACAAGATGTTGGTATAGGTTGTTTTGTACATCAGACAATTGAATTGTGTTTTAGACATCTAACTTTTTTGACTTATTACCATTATGTTCATTTGGTAAACATTTGATTATGTACATCAGTCAATTTGACTTTTTAGGTTATATATTTGTAGTTTGACCAGATATTACTTATTGTGTAGTGGGTTGTTTTGGTGTTTTTTTATGTAAATTTTGATGGGTTGGGTCGCTTTGGTGCTTTGGTGATTTGTGTAATGTGTTGTTTTGGTTACAATATCAAACATATGCAAAATAAAAACAAAGAACATAAAAATTTACATAATAAACAAGAGTCGTCTCTTGCTTTTCATTAAACATACTTTATAACAACCACCATTTACATCAGACTTCATCATAACCCTAATCATAACATACTTCATCATAAGGAAGACACTAGTTGATCATAATCCTAACACAAGTTGAACTAAAGCAAAACATCAAAAGAAAATTAACTAATCATAACATACTTCATCATAAGTTAACTAAACCCTTTGCAAAGATCACCGTCTGACCCCAACCCAAAAGCAAATTAATGCCCACCGTCTAACCCCAACCCCACCCCATCACCCGCGGGCAATCTTGACCTTTGCAATAAAGGCACACTTTTCACGAGTGTGCTCTTGGGTTACCTTGATTAGGTCCATGATGGATCTTGCCTTACCAAGGTCCTCATCACGTAGGATTCTAAGATATGCCAAACTATCCGAACCCTGAGCTGCTACACCAAGTTGTTTAACCTCTTCAATAAGACCCACTTTATCTCTTGTTGCATCAGTGACTTCATGGCAGAGATCTGTCAAAAGCCTTGTCATTCGCAACTCTCGCTGCAACTCCCTTTCAACGAACAATAGTACTTGTTCGCTCAGAAGGTGTGAGTTTGAATCATTAGCTAGTTGGTTTAGGTTAGCCATTTTTGGGTGAGGTTGGTTTTAGGTTATTTCAAAGTTATGGTTTAGGAGTTTAGCCTTGTGCTTTATATAGTGATATTAGTAATGATGAAATCTCTAGTAGATTTGGTCAATGTGCAACTACAAATAGTGTATATCATTTAAACGTAACTAGATATGAAAAAAGGTAATATCACTAATATTTAAAGCATAAAACATAAGAAAGTTAATTTATTCATTTCATAACAAACTCTAAGTCATCATAACATACATAACGAAAAATAACCAGCTACAACATAAAACAAACTTAAGTCTTCGGGCTTGAATAGCTTGAACATTAATTGTTTCTTGATTATTGTTGAGTCTTCTCAAAAGTCCAGGAATGATAGTGACTGCTCTTGCACACATTGGTGGATCCCTCCAGTGACTAAACACACAATACAGACATAAGTAGAATCGACGTCCGGGGTTCGTATCAGTCCATGAAGTGGTTATAGTAGTTTGTGAGCCGCAATTAACACATGAGGTTTGGTTAGCCATTTACCTAGTTTTACTTGAAAGAATTTGATAGTATGTTAAAATTTAGTGTTAGTTGAGCTATATATAAGCACTCAAGATTTGCAATAAATGTTAGTTGATTTAGTTGGGTATTGAATACGTTTACTCTACCGACGACTGCTCTACCGACGGCTGCTCCACCGACGGCTACTCTACCAGTTACTGCTATACCCATTAAATGTGTGTTAGTTGGGTATTGCATATGTGTAATAAATGAGTCCTCCTCCTCTACCGACGGCTGCTCTACTTAGTAATAAGTGTGTGTTTGTTAGTTGTAATATAATATATGTAATAAATATTCCAAAACAATAATTTAATTAATGAGAAGTACATTACAATTATAACCACATAATAACATAAGACAAAATCTCAAGTAAACCTCTAAACTACAACATTTTTTATTATTATTCTTGGAATGAAATGTTACTACTGCTTGCAACATTAGCATCTTCCATAACTGTGACGTTTTGAAATATCTAAACTAAATTTCTAATTGTAATGTTAAGATAAAATTCTCCTGATTTGGGACAAAACACAAAGACATTTTGAAGTATTATAGCAGATCCAACTTTAATAGCCTTTGCAACATCATCATTTAACAACACTTTGTAATGAATTGTACCATATATTGTGCCTGAAGGATCTTTAAGTGTTACATTCATATCGCTAAGCATATTTGGTTTACAAGAAGTTATTATTGCAACAACTTTCTCAAGTTTTCCTTTCTTGAGGTAGGCTCTGATATCGCAAACTACCACCTCGATTCCTACTATTATCATTGATATATTCAAGCGCCTTAACCCACGACAACATTTTAAAATCCTCTCCCTCACTCACATCGTCATATAATTTCCTAATATACTCTTGTGTTGGAGCATCGTTAAAATTATTTAGTTGATGGATCCTATCGGTTTGAAAAAAACCAGCAGGACCTGGAATTATCTTGCTTGACTTTTCATCAACATGAGTGGGAGCATCGTTAAAATTACTGCTGTTGGTAAGACGGAGAGGGGCTGAAAGATTGAGGTCAGAGTCATCTATATCGAGCAAATATTCCCATTCATGGTTTTTTGGTGAATTCATTTGTTTGTGAAGAGTAAAACTTTGTTAATACAGTAAACAAGTTTGTTATTTTGTTTAAAAAAATTGTATGGTTGATCATAATTTATAGATGAAATTTCATTAAAGTAAATTAGGTGGTTGGAAGATGCCATTAATTAGTGTGCTCTACCCATAGATGCTCTACCGAATGTTGGGCCTTATTATGTTTTTGACCTAGTTAAGCTTTGGGCCTTATTATGTTTTTGACCTAGTTAAGCTTTGGGCCTTATTAGGCAAATTATCAAATATCAAAGTTTACCTAATAAACAATAGTCATCACTTGTTTTTCATTAAACATAATTCGAATATAAGTCAAACATAACAAACACATAGCTAAACTTAATACATAATGAAAACATAGGTTGATCACCACCGTCTAACCTTTAGACCCAAAAGCAAATTAATGCCCACCGTCTAACCCCATAACAAACACATAGCTAAACTTAATACATAATTAAAACATAATACATAAAACAAGTCATAAGTTAATGAACGCTTGACGAGTCTCCTACATTCGGGTAACCATCACCCTTACCTTTGTCCTTACCAACATCCTCAAAGTCATCCAAAAGTACCTTACCTTTGCCATTACCCACAACCTCAAAGTCATCCAAGAGCACCTTACCTTTGCCATTACCCACATCCTTTAAGTTCTTCCAAACGTGAGGTGATCTTAGGACAGATGGAGATTCAGCTTCTTCTTTCTCCCATGCAACAAGTTCTTCAAACGACATAGTGTCAACATTCTTCTTTTCCTTCTCATGACTTCTATATATCGAAGTAACCTCTTCATCAGAATCATCAACAGTCACATTTTTTAAATAGTAATCAACTAGGTAAACTTGAGGAGTATGACAAATATACAAATCAATAGTGCCATGATAGCTAGCCACCTCAAACATTTTCTCAATGTCCTTATCATTTTCAACAAGAGTCAAACCTTCTTCAAGACTACATTTGTGTTTACAATAAAACCATTTCCAAATATCTTCTTCGATTTTTTCTAACAAAAGGTCACCTATTTCTTTATACGATGACCTTGTTGACCTTGGCAACCTCAAGTCTAGTATTTTGCCACCTATGATAACGGATATAAGAAGAAACAACTCTTACAGAAAACTTCAAACCTTATCTCATCACTTCTATGTGAATTCCTGCGTATTAAACGAAAAAATTTAAGTTAGATAATTTTACTAAAAAAGTTAAATTACACTAATTACAAAACTAATTACTAAACTAATTAAAAAGATTCAAATCTAAAAGACAACAAATTAAAGAAACATACACCCATTCATCAAAAACTATATCACTTGTTGTTGAATATGTGTCTAGAGACATTCTTTGTTATACGAAGTCTGCTCTACCAACGGCTGCTCGACCAGTATTTAATGTGATACTTCTTTCAGCTTATTAAATACACATAAAGATGGTATGAGGTAGAGCAAATATTAAATGCTGGTAGAGCACATATTTAATATTAGTAAGTGTGCTCTATCGATGGCTGCTCTACCAATATTTAATGTGATACTTCTTTTAGCTTATTAAATACACATAAAGATGGTACGAGGTAGAGCAAATGTTAAATGCTGGTAGAGCACATATTTAATATTAGTAAGTGTGCTCTACCGACGGTTGCTCAATCGACGGCTGCTCTACCGACGGCTGCTCTACCAGTATATAATTTGTGTTTCTTTTACGGTTTCATAAACTTTGGTTGTTAAACAACTTTCTGCTTCATTTAAGGTGACATTATATACAAAGTTTTTGCTATATATATTTACAAGATGTTAAACACTATTTTTTTAAAAACAAATATTTATACATATATTTTGGTCAAAATGAGTGGCTTAGATAACAAATTGAGTGTATATTTGGTTTGTGAAGACGTGGTTTATAGATATCTACTAAAAAAATACAACATACAATGAGCTAGTTGGATACGTTAGGAGGAAGTTTAGTATCAACCAAATGTTTGATATTTGTTTTTCTTACCAAATGGGTTCAAATGTTGTCTGCATAGATGAGGATAACGATGTCAATTTTTTTCATGAAGTTTCTAAATCAAAATCTACTACCCCTTACAAGCTAGTTGTGCAAAAGGTAAAACTTTCTTCTTCAAATACTTTAAATTTTGATCTTAACGATGCATATCCTACTGATTTAAACCAGCAAAATAATGCTGATGTTATAACACCCAAAAAAAGGACATATTAGTGATATTGATCAAAATGATGAAAACATGCATTTTAGTTGGCAAAAAAATACATTTAGCTGTATGCCTGACCCACCCGATGCACCAACATACTCTATGAAAACCATTAGGCAAGAAACTCTCAATGGGAAACGCTATGGTATCATGAAAGAGGGGGATGATTTCGATAACAAAGCTCATTGCATGTATGAGATTGGCAAGAAAGCTCTTGATGAAGGTTTTGAATTTAAAACAAGAAAATCAGACACATTAAGGTACGACGTTATTTGTAAGGATGATGATTGCAAATGGAAAATAGTTTCGAAACAGGTTAAAAATGGTTCTCATTGGGTATTAGGAAAAGTTAACGACATTCACACATGTTCAAGAACTCAACTAAATCCTAATCACCGAAATGCTACAAAAAAGTTGTTAGGATTTTTAATCTCACCCAAGTTAAAAGATTATAGTCGGATATATAAGCCAAAGGATATTATAAACGATATTAACCTCGAGTACAATATTGACATTACCTACAAAAAAGCGTGGGGTGGCAGAAACAAAGCGTTGCAAATTAATTCGGGTTGCCCCATCGAATCGTTTTCCGAATTGCCATTATACTTTCATAATTTGAAAATGGCAAATGAAGGAACGGTAACGCATATTGAGACAGATGATGAAGGGCGGTTTAAAATGTGTTTTGTTGCCTTCGGTTTTGCGGTACGCATTTACATGTTTTTTTAGTATTATCAATTTAATTTAATTATATCCATTATTTTATATATTAATCATTTGTTTAACAATAGATTCGTAGTTTCTTAACACATATGCGGCCACTTTTAATAACCGATGGAGCACATTTGAAAGGCATTTACAAAGGAACAAATTTGGTTTTGGTGGGAATGGATGGAAACAATCAAATTATACCTATTGCCATAGGTGTAACTCAAGGTGAGACTGGGGAGTCTTGGACATGGTTTTTCTCAAAGTTGAGAGAATGTATAGGTGAAGTTCCAAATTTGGCAATCATAACGGATAGACATCCGACAATCATCCAATCATGCAATACGGTTTTCCCGAATGCATTTCATGGATATTGTTGTAGGCATTTGATGATGAATTGCAAAATGAAAAGTGAAAAGCTGCAGGCTATATACTGGAAGACATGCAAAGCATACACACCCGAAGAATTTCAAAGAAGAATTACTTACCTTCGCAGCTTTAGACCGGAAGCTTACAAAAAACTTGAAGATGCTGGATTTGAAACATGGTCTAGAGCAATGTGCCCAGCTAATCACTACAATTACACGACGTTAAACAGTGTTGAGTCGATAAATAATTTAACAAGGCATGTAAGAAAAGTGTCAGTAACGAAGTTGATGGAGTGGTACAGAGCGCTTCTACAAAAGTGGTATTGTGACCGCCGCGAGAAATATAAAGGTATGATATTGTTAGATTTCTTTAATATTTACATTAAAAAATTAAATATTTTTTCTTAACGAATAATTATTTCAGATTCAAACGTTCATACTCTTAGTGACTGGGCTACTCATAAAGTGATGGACCGAATGCAAAAGAGCGCTAACTGGAGGGTGCACGGAATTCTACATTCTAAAATTTACCAGGTGGATGATCGTCGAAGAGTACATCGAGTAGATTTAAATACTCGTTCATGCAGTTGTCATAAATGGCAACTTTCAGGTATACCCTGTGGTCATGTTATAGCGGTTGCTAGAGTTATGGGATGCACTGATTGTAGTGAATTGGCGTTAGGTTGGTTTAGGAAAACAACGCTTTATTCTACATACCAAGAGTTGGTATATCCGTTGGGGGAATCATCAACTAGGCACTGTCCTGATGGCTTGCAAGTTGTTAAGCCACCAAAAATGGATTTTCCTAAACCAGGCAGACCCAAAAAAATAGATCGTATCAAATCACAAGGGGAGGAACCGATACAAGTAAGATGTTCAAGGTGCAGTGTGCGTGGACACACAAGAGCGTCATGTCATGAACCAATCCCAAATTATGGAAGGTCACAAGTAGAAGAGTATGAGGCAGCTTACAATAACAACAATGAGAGGTCACAAGAGTATGCGGGAGCCAACAATAACAACTATGGGAGGACACAAGAGTATGAGTATGAGGCAGCTTACAATAACAACAATGGGAGGTCACAAGAGTATGCGGGAGCCAACAATAACAACTATGGGAGGACACAAGAGTATGAGTATGAGGCAGCTTACAATAACAACAATGGGAGGTCACAAGAGTATGCGGGAGCCTACAATAACAACTATGGGAGGACACAAGAGTATAATGCAGCCTACAATAACTTCAACGGAATTTATGATCAACCTGATAACATGGGGTTTGCATTTAACTTTGGTCAAAGCTCACAACAAACAAATTCTACATGGGATCATGTTAATTTGGCTGACCCCTAATTGAATCTATTTAGATTATTATGTTAAGTATTGTTGGACCTAATGTCATGTTGTTGGACCTATTATAATGTAATGATGAATATTAAGAAAAAGGTTTAGAATGGTGCATCAAATTATTGTGCATAGAATCCATAGTAAACAATGTTCTACACAACAACTTGAAAAATAAAAACTAAATGCCATTGGGATAACACGATTACTAATGATATTAGCCACAACATATACCGTTACCCAGTGAAACATCTAAGCACCATACATAGTTCAAATACTTAATAAAGTCTGGAAAAGTATACCAAAAGAAAGACATACAATACTCAAGGACATAACATCTTGTGCTGGAAATAAAAGCGAATCATTTTTTCACGATATGCAAGTGCAGCTTGTACAGGATCATCAATAGCCAATGGGACACCGTGTGCTAACATGTATGAAGAATAGGAAAACATATGTTAATAACAAACAAAACTTAAAAAATTATATTGACAATTTTATTTGAAAACATATATGAGAGGATGACCTGTATAGGAACATGCACAGAAATACACCACAATCCCCAAAGACCCCACCCTGTTTAGGAACATGATCATCGTGCCCAAAGGAAATATATACTTTGCAGGATTAATAATTTTCTTTTCAAACACACCCGTCTCCTTTAGAATTACAGGAATCTTAGCCGCCAAACACTCCCTCATATTCAAATACCATGTACGGAATTCCTCATCATGAGTTATTTCACTGTCATAGAATGTAACAACGCCCGAACAGATATGAAACATTGCAAGAGACCAATGACGTTGTGGTTCATTTATTGGAATGAATACCTAAACAAAAATTTATTAAGAGTGAAACTATAACATAACTTGTATTCAGGGGTTATATTTTATTTTGATTGGATTGAAAAATGTACCCGCTCAACATCACTCAGTGCTACTGGGTGTAACATTCCGTATTTTTAGGTCATTTACGACGTCATCTATTTTAATAATTTTTTTTTTCATACACGTTTACTTTTAATTCTCATTATATCACTCTATGCTACTGTGTATAGATCATTGTTAGCATAAAACTTTGGCAAAGACCCCTGAAGTAGAAGTGCAAGGAAGTAACAGCTAATGACAACCCAATCCATATCAAATTCTCGGGTGTGCCACATGTACATGACCCAAAGATCAATGTGCTAAATGCAATGGAAAACACAAAAAAGGATTCTTTAAAATGATAAATTATTGTTAAATATATATAATCACTATATGAGGAATTGCTTACCTCGTCAACTAGCCATCCTTTGCGATGATCATCAAGACCACACAAACCACGCCAGAAACTACTATCAACTGAAATATCATTGCACCAAGGGAATTTACAACGAACCACATCAGACATACTCAACCACTGCTCCAAATCATGACCCAAGTAAATTTTGTCAATTCTTTTGAAAGGCCTTGACAGATCCTATAACAACAACAAAAATTGTCCATACATGAATAAAATAAAATGGATAAGTGGATTCAATACATTCTTTTCAACATACAATAAATACCTCAATCCAAGGTTTGACAGACTTGCACTTTTCAATCATAAGTGGATTCAATACATTCTTTTGATTTGCCAATTCTTCCATGCTAGGAACATTCAAAGTTGTAGACAATCCAATATACGGAGACCTCACTACATCAACAAACTTTCTCTTTTTTGGTACACATCGCTCAATAGCTAATTTCATCGATGCAGATGAGTTCATATGCCCTATGAATTTTCTTTGTTTATCTTCTTCCGCTATCTTATTCAACCTAGCCTCCCTAAGTTTGTATAACCTTTGGATCTCAGACTGTATTTTCTTTTCAGAATCCTCTGCCATCTTGGAAATATCATCTTGTTGCCTCTGATCTGCCAAGCTTATAATCTCATCCTCTTGCATAGAACTATATGTGTATTTGTAATGCTGTGACAAATTTAAGCAATCGTTATATGGTATTAAAATACTAATACAGAAACAGGTATTAAACCACTAATACAGAAACGCATAATTAACAAAATAGAAGGATATGAAATGTAGTGGATTAAATTAATTACCTCGCAATCACCTTCTAACTAAGATATTTAGCAGGAATGAAACCACCGTGACATATCTCATGACATCTCAAAAAATAAACATCACCAGCATCTGATAAGATTAGATAATTATAACGAATCTAAACTTATATAAAGGAAAAAAGGGAAGACATGTGGCTTACCTCTTTGGGAGATATGTCATCTTGTTGTCGGCTCATCCTCTATGTGCTATAGTGAAAGATCTTCATTTTTTGGCTAAATTTCTTAAATCTTTCTTTCGTTTCAAACAATTTCCTTTAAGAGTCTATGTCTACAAAAGAGAAGACATGATTATTGGTCTTAATTATGAACAAAGAAAAAAAATGTTTGGTAAAGACTAATTGTTAATACTCTCCAGTTTGATGTGCCGTCCTCTCATCTCTTAGTCTATTTTGGTAGTGTTCAACAAAAGATTCTCTTTTGGGCATACTATCTTTTGGATTTGTCATCTCTTTATGCTTTTTCCGCACGAATTGATGAATCTTTTATTAAGATAATCTCCCCATATAGCCTCCTTGGAAAACAAGTGTGACTCCTCGGTGCATAACAACATAAAAAAAATATCATTGACTAGGTGTGTACCACCTAGGATTGACGCTCCGCTTTCGTTGGGGATAAACTCTATTGGGTCGCCAATTCAAAACAAAAAGAAAGTATTACTAATTAGATTGATCCCTTTAAACAGCAAATGTATAATCAAATTTACCTTGTCAAAAGCTCGGGAATACTCCCACTTAATAATTCAGCATGTTCTAGTCCTGACACTGCTCTGGGATGTTTCTGGCACTATAGTCCACCAACGATGCGATTCACAAGAAGACTTATAACAGTTATCTAAAACCAGGAAATCATTACTAATAGTTAATTACATTTTAGAAAAAAATATAAATAATTCAAAAGGAACTTTAGTTAAAAAAACCAAAACTTGAAAGCAAAAAGGAAACCAGAAACGTGTAAACTATGGGAACATGATCGGGGGTCTTTCTAATGCCATCTAGGTGCTCAAGCTTATGTTTTGAACAACATTCCTAATAGGAATCGTAAAGTTGCTGCAAAATGTGCCCACCCCAAGGGAATGTGTTCCAAGCACAAGATAGTTAACCATTCTCCAAACATGCATCATCAAATACAGGAAACCATCTCTCGACCCATAAACTAACTCCAAAGTTAACATACAAACAAAGTTCGAATTGCGTCCTTCATCAATGCCTTCAAAAAACTTCTTTCCTATCTCAATTAAAAGCTAAAACATCAATATTTTAACATCATATCCTATTCTTCATAAATAATCGATTACGTAAGGGCATATCACCATTCCTAATGCTCATGCAAAACTAACCAAACCCAAACTTAAAACCAGTAACAAGGCAAAACTACGACGTCCAAAATGTAGGTCTATGGCCATTAAGATTGATATAATGGAGTGGCAGTTAAAGCTTTCTATCATCAGAAAAAGACTGCTTTTGAAGAACATACTGGATCATACCATCATCGTTCTAACATACGATATATCAAGCCAAGGTCTGAAACATGTTATGCAAAAAAGTAAACGACGGGCTTCATTAAGTATACTTTTGAATAACGGGAGTAATGAGTTTGCTCCTAACATGAATCTTTAGCGGGGACATTTCCTTTATTAACAATTTAAAGTTTTACTTCAAAGATAATTGGTAGAAAAAACTAAACAATTAAAGTATTACTTTAATGTTAATTGGAAAAAAAACTAAACAATTAAAATAAAAATGAAAAACTATATTTTTTGAAATTGTCTTATATAATACGCTGTAATAATTCATCATTTTCAATCAAATATGCAGGCCAATTCAAACTTCTAATCATAAGTCATGGATCAATATTTCACTTAAAGTCATCGAATAGTTTAACCCAAGGGTGGCCCAAAAATCGCGATCCTGATCGTAGGATTGTACCGATCCTACGATCCCACATATAGAAAACGATCAGGCTCTAGTAGGAATTCTTAATTATGACAGGATCGGTCTAAGGATCGTAGAGATCGCACGCAAGATAATAGTGATCGCACGCAAGATGTAGATCGTAAACGATCGATCCTACACTGGATATTGTTTTTATCTCAAATCGAGCGGGATCGGTGTAGGATCGTGTATCGCACATAGGATCGTAGGATCTTTAAACAATTCGGATTTTTACTAGGAAAAAGGGGGGGCCTATGTTTACTTATTGTTTTTGCCTACTCAAGACAATTAATCTAAACTATTGAACTTGAACTTACTAGATGGCATTGCGTTATTTCTATTTCATGGTACCTTTTTTATTAAAAAAAAGTCGCATTTAGCAGTGTTTTTGTTATTATATACTCTCTAAAATGTGTTAACTCCTGATAGTAAAAGGCTTTAGTGGCATTTTGAATCTAGTCTGATCCTCATGCGATCTTTGCAGATTCCGATCTTACAATGAGAAAAATGATCCTAGGTAGGATCCCGATCCTGATAACCTTGGTTCAACCTATTTAAACAAAGCAACCCACTTTAGCAATCTAATAGTTTAAGCAATTTAATACTTATGTAATAGAGTTCAACCCATCAGCAGTTTTGACAAAGATGAAAATCAACCCACTTTAGAAAAAAAAATCAAGAAACACATTAAAAGACCCGCTAAAACATGATTACCCAAAAGTTCATGTTCATAAAATAAACATATCAATGAGAAACGTAAACACTTACCATTGCATTCGTTTGAAAAATTATGATTAGAGTGAAAACGTAAAGGATTCTTTAAGTTGTGTGTAACTATGTGTATTTTTGGAATGATAATTCAAAAAAAAGGAAAAAAAGAAGAAATAAGACTGTGTACCTTACCGATAAAAAACCATCAAATCAACGCCGTCGGTAGAGCACAGTCGGTCGAGCACCGTCGGTCGAGCGGTAGAGCAACTGATGTGTACAAACAAACAAAATAGGGGGCAAGGGTATATAGGTAATTTTTGTATGAAGAAGTGGGCCACTGTGGGGTAAAAAAACAAATCTTCTTGGTGCCACGTGTCAAGCATCTACCATTGTAGTGCAGTCGAGTGGTAGAACTTGACCAAAATGGGAATTGAAAATGAAGTTGACCAAAAGGCGCCAAAGCCTATGTACTGATGGGAATTTTCTCTTAGAGCAAAGGGAACGATTGGTTGGTAGCTTGGCACCAAGCCTTGGCGCGAGAAAGGCCGACGGCGCACCACTCCGTGGCTCGCGCCAAGCCTTCTCGCGCCGTGGCTAACAGCCCTTGAACTAAATTGCACATTTGGTCCGTCGAATTTCGAAATTGCAAAAAAATCCGTATTTTAAAAGTTTGGTTCCACATTTGGGTCTAACTAAAATGACTAAAATATTATAATTATAATTATTATTAATTAAAAAAAAATTTAATAATAATAATATTATTATTATTATTAATTTAAAAAAAAAAAATTAATAATAATATATTAGTATAACATAACATATAACATATATACACATATGATTCTCATCAGATCCTCTTTTGGACATATTCTTGTCATTGTGTACATTTCACTTTCTTGATGCTCGAGATGATTAGTGAAGAGACTTGTGGACTCGTCTGCATAATCATCTCCATCTTTATCTGGAAATGAGGGCATTTCAGCCTGCTGGTTATCTTCAAACAATTCTTTTTTCATTACTAAATGATAAGCCCAGATTTTTATTCATTACGAAATTTCTTAACACTTTTGTAAACATAGCCCTCAACAACAAGATTTGCATCTTCCATCACTTTTGTAAACAAAATACATCATCTTCTTGCATCACTACTTCTAACCCTTACCCTAGCCACCCTGCCGCCACCACACTTCTAACCCTAACCCATTCCACAACGTCAGCCGCCGCTGCCACCCAACGACCGACCGCCAGCCGCCGCTACCACCACTGCCAAGATCCGCCCGCAAAACACCCACCAGGTTATCTTTTTGAATAAGGAATAAATAACACAATAATTCGTGTAAAAAACACAAATCAATCCGGCAACGTCTATATCTGGCGACGGCGAATCTACAACCAAACACCCACCAGGTTATCTTTTTGAATAAGGAACACATTAAATCGAATTAAAAAGATCTTATATTTTTGAAAGAAACACATTAAATCTCATGTTTTGTTCAAAGATCTTAGGTGTTATTCAAAGATCTTCAGAAAGAAACAAATCGAAGTAAAAAAAGAAAAAGAGGAACTGAGTATGATTTTTATTTGTGTGTGTTGATGTTTTAGAAATGATGAGCACAAAAGAAAAGTTATTATTATAATAAGAGGAGTAAAAAAAGAAAAGGTTGAAAAATAAATAAATAATAATAATAATAACAATATTTATTATTATAATAAGAGGAGTAAAAGAAAAAATTATTAAAGTTGAACACAAGGGTATATCAGTCATTTCAGTTCGATCAAGAACCAAAAGTGAAACCAAACCTTTAAAATACGGACCGTTTTTGCACTTTAGAAATTTGACGGACCAAATCTGCAATTTGACCAAACCACAAAGACCATTTTTGCAATTTACTCCTCATATAATTACGTAGCTAAATACCAGTATTTAAAGAGACAAGTGAGCTACGTACCAAGATGTTGTCGATATGTATGATCAGTGTTATTGACATGAGTCCTGACTACTATACATGAGAGGTTGACATGGCTATACCAACATCTTGCACTATTAGCCAAATCCGCAAGTTCCAAAGTTACAGTTGGATTTAGTCTTATTACGAGCACGACGTGCTCATAGAGCTATTGGAGTTATTAAGATACACGATGTAGAAATTGAGCAAAATGTTGAAATTGGAGTTGAGAAACACTAGTGTCTCGTCAAGTGATAAGAAATCGATGGGCATGACGATATGTCACTGACGACAAACATTTTTCAAAGAAAGGTGCAGTGGTTTAAAAGAAAAGGAAACACATCATATCGGCACAAGATATCAAGGCATCTTAAAACAACTACTAGATCATAATTTTATAGTTTCCAGTATATATATATATATATATAGAGTGTTGCTTCTCGCACGCATAACCTAGTGAGCTAACACGTCGTCGTCCAAGATCAAGTTGCCTCAGAAAAATGGTTAT